>CAIGRN010019598.1:4574-26233 GCA_903798345.1 Fraxinus anomala
AAAAACAAGATAAAAAAAAAAAAAAAAAAAAAAAAAAAAAAAAAAAAACTGAAAAGCAGAGTTCGTGCTCAAATATTGATCTTCAAATAAACTAAAGTTACGTTTGTAGCATCAAGTACCGGATCAAGGCTTCGGAACTGGAAATAGAAGTCTCTATTTAAACTTAAATTTATTTTTCTACAAAATTCATTTCCCTGTTTGCAAATGAAAACTAAAATTCAATTTTCAAGTAAATACATTAACAAAATCCAATGAATAAAATCCCTTGTTCCAATATTTCTGACTTTAATACTTTAATCAAGTTTACTCAGCCATTTCATCTCTAAATTTGAAACGAGCTAAGTTGAGTAACTTCACTTCATTTCTAAGTATTCATTTTACTAAACAGAAAAATCTGCTGCACTTATAAAATACAAAAATATTTGCTCTCCTTTTTATATCCTACATAGGCCACAAAACAACATGTGGATTATATTCATTATAACAACAGAAATTGAATCAAAATCCCAAAAATAATCATCCAATACCACATAACTATCCAAAACTATTATGCACATATACATATACTATTTGTATACATGTTGACTGCACAGTATCCTCGCTCACCGTTTTCCATCTTGGCGACGTCGCCTCTGTGACGCTTGCTCTTACGTGCCCAGTCGACGAGGGTATGGCAAGCCTGGGACTCGGGTCGAGTCTCGAGCGAATCGGATACTATCTCGATCCGAAGGATCCGGTCCGAGAAGTTGCTGTCGTTGAAGGCGAACGCGAAGTCCGGGTTAGAGGACCTAGTGGGCGACGAATTATCCGAGTCCATCATTGCCGTTCTCGGGTCAAATAGATCCAGTACCGAATCCCTCATACTGATTTCTCTCCTACACTTCCTCTCTCTCCCTCTCTCTCCAGTACCGGGTTAGTATAGTATTGTTTAGTGGTTAGTTACCGAACTTTAACAGTGTTATTATTTAATAATTTAACTTCAAAATATATTTTAATAGCTAATGGACTTCGTTAAATGTTACTGCTTTATAGCTAAACTTAAAAATATATCACGATGGTCACTGAACTATTCATTTTTTCACTTGAGTGATGGATGTGTAACATGATGCATATTTTAATAATTATTGAGATACATTTTTAAATTCAGTTATAAAGTAGCAACACTTGTCGAAGTTCAGTGACTATTAAGATATATTTTTAAGTTCATTTATTAAATAGTAACACTGACATAGTTCAGTAACCATTGAGATGTATTTTTAAATTTAATTGTTAAGTCCCTCAAATCGATCTCTATAAAAAAAGAAATAGAAAATGAAGAAAAAAAGAGAAAACGGAAAATCAGAAACCTAGAAATTGAATAAAAATAGAACTTCAGGTGATATTTATTATGAAATAAATTTATGATATTAGTTTTCAACTGAAAGTTTTGCTGCCCAAATGGAAGATATTCGTGCTAAATTGGCTCTGAATGATTTGTGGAGCTATTAAATTCTCGACTAGCATATCCCCTTTATCGACAACTATCCAAAAGTACATTTGATTTTTGGATAAATTGATATCAGTTCACCGTATCTTGAACTTCACATTAAAAGATGGACAGCAAGAACACAAAAACAAATTGATAGAGAAAAATTACATAAAAGTACTAAAATGTTTAGTGCCAAGGGAGCTGAGGTCGATTTGATTTTTTATATTTTTTCCCTTCATTTCCTTTAGTTTCTTCTTTAACAGATGTTGATTTGAGGAAAAAAAAAGAAATTGTTACTATTTAAAAATAGAACTTTAAAATGTATCTCAATTGTCACTGAACTATGCACCGTGTTATCCATCCACATTCAAATTGACGTTGTTTATTGAACCTAACGGATTTTCTCATTTGAGTTATGGATGTGTAACACGGTGCATAGTTCAGTGACCATTGTGATACATTTTTAAATTCAACCATGATGTAGTAATTCTTGCATAAGTTCAGCAATCTTTGAGAATTTTTTTAAGTTCAGTTTTTAAGTAGTAATAATTGAGAAATTTCAATACCTGTTGAAATAATTATTCAAAGAATTTATATAAAGATAGGTTTACAATTGGAATTTCTCCTTCTTCATTTTTTTTTTTTTTTGGCATGTGTACAATTTTTTAACTACACACCTTTTTTTCTTTTTTTTTGTCAAAATGAACTTTTCTCTCGCCAAGAATTTTATTAAATATGGACATATGGTCATTTAAGCCCCTGCTTGATGGTGTATTTGAGAAAAATAATGACTTCAATAATGATTTTTAGGAGAATGTGTGGTTAAAAAGTACGAAATTTTTTTGAATTTACATGCAAAATATTTTATTGTGTGAATATTTGGTTAAAAATGAGTATGTAAAAAAAAATTCAAATAATGATTGTCAAAAATGGGCTAAGCAAACTTGACGACGTACAAAAAAACTTCTTCAGAATGCTTATTTTGGCGATAATGTTTGGATAGATCGAAATTCTTGCAAAAACAAGAGAAATTGTGTTTAAGTAGACTAAAAAACCTTATCAACATTGTCTACTTTAACCACGCTTAAATGATTTGAAATTCGTGCATGGTAAGAATTTGGTAACACTTTTGAAAACGAAGTGTACATTTTTCAAAACTTCAAAATAAAGACTTTTTTGGAAATTCAATAGTTGTTAACAAATTTGCTCCAACTACTTGTTGAACTCTATCACGCAATTATTAATGTCAAATCTCATTTGTGAATCTCTTGTTAATATTTTTTGAAACTTCCATACCACAACGATTTTACATGTGCGCGTGCACGAAAAAAATAAAAATAAAGTGTTGGACATAACTAGAGAAAAATAAAAAATAATTCTATATTGTGTTTGATTATTCTTAAAAGTTGAAAAATAAACTTTCCGACAAATTCCGAAGCAACATATCAAGGACCTCAATAAAGAAGAAAATAACTACTATTTTCTGAACTCACGTCTCTCTATTTTTTTGGATGGAGAGATCTCGTTATTGTATTCTTTACCTAGAGACAATGTTAATGATAGAAAATTTCCAACTAGCTGGTTGTCTTTGGGATCACTCGCCATGTATTGTCTCACCTTTCCAGCAATGTGGAGGCACTTTAAATTCTTCAGTATGTGGACACCTTGACAAAGCAAGGCCAAGAAAACTACGATGGCAAGCACTATTTATCATATTTGGGCAGCTAGAAACAAGCTAATCTTTGAAGACCTAAGACCGTATTCCGATAGCATTGTCAAACGGATCAAAACACAGGTATACAAAGTTATGTTTTCATCGTATCTTCATGTTTTGTTTCATTATGAATCTTTAGCAACAAGAATTTGATATCGTTGGTACATCTTTGAAACTTGTAAGCTCGGGTGTGCCCGGAGAATTTGTTCACAGCTTTTGATCTATACAAATATTTATTTATCGATTAAAAAAATGTTAATTACATAATACGGGTATAAACCTTTGTCGGCCTTAGACTAGGTCAATTTCATACTATCCCATTTCCACCACAGAAAAAGTCAAATATGGGAAAAGTTCCACCATTGATCTATTTTCTTTGGTTGTTGGTCTAATTCTACAAACAAATAGCAGCCACGTTGATCTTCTCAATGATTATGCCAATATGTGAATTTTATGAGTAAAAAATTGCAGCAACAAATAGTAGACCTTCATGCGAGTCATTTTCTCGTTTTTTTTTTTTTTCAAAGACCCATTATACCTTGAGCGAAAGAAATCTCGTCCCACCTTTCCTTTCTTAACTCCCATGTCACCAAACTCACCGCATGATGACCGGACATGGAAATGTCTATTAAGCTATGGTCGATAAAACAGTACAGTCAACATCGTATTCGTGTAACCTGTATTAATATCTTTTGATCTATGTTGGGCGGTTGTTAATGCCTTACATTCAAGGATGAACTTCCATCATGTGACCTTTCCATTCATATAACCTATATTTATCGATGCTGTGAACTCGTGTTTAAGTAATTTGTGGCCTAATGTATGCAATATTCAAAGAGTTTTTGTAATGTGAGTATATCCGCTAAACTTCACACTTCATATTTACTTCTCGAGTTCTCGTAGCGTATAATAGAAAAGAAAAAGACTCGATAGAATGAAAAGTCGCATAAATAATAAAGTAATATATAAATAAAGAGATGGGGTTGAAAAGCACTCTGTGCACACATCATTGAATCCAGTGTGAAACAAAACTAAGGAGCTATTTCTAGTTTTGGTTCAAAACAAAAACCAGTAAAAAGCTGAAGGGGAAACCTCTTTGTCACAGGGCATTTCTGTGACCACCTCCATTGCTTCAGGTTCACATCAAAAATAAGTAGTGCAGGGGCTCCATAACTCTGGATAAATATGAGGTTGTCCATTCCGCTGCTAGCAAAAACGTCGTCCAACTCCCCGAAACCTTGAAAGAACTTATGGGGCATTCGGGCTATCTCTTGCCATTCTTTTCCTTTCAGAGTCCATATCCCAATACCCTTAATAATGCCGGGGCAATCCTGTTTTCCAATTCCTCCAACCATTATGAGCTTTTCCTTTAGGTTCATCAAACGGCCACATGTAAGAGAACATGGAACCGGGATGGAACTTCTCATCAGTAAACCACAGGACGATCCGTTTTCTAGGTTATAAAAGACCAGAGCATGGCGATTATTAGTACCACCACCAGTTGAGTATATCAGAAAGTACAAAATTCCGTCACAAATGACACTCTCGTCACAAGCTCTCCACCCAGTTAGAACCTCAGTCAAAGTTGTCGTCCACATCATTGTTTCCGAATTATACACGTGGATTGAGAGATCCCACTGAAAGAAATTTCCCTGAACTTGGTTTGATCTAACAATCGAGATATGATATTTATGAGATACTCTGTTCACCGAGATCGCCAATGCACTGTAATCGGAAAATTTTGGACCTGGTGGCTGGACAAGCCTCCTGTAGCATTTGGTTATTGGGTTACAGATGTACAACTCACTTCTGCTATCATTGTCCATGACGCAAACTAACCCAGACGAAGAAGAAACAAACCAATTGGATGTCTGAATGCAAGGGAGTTCAATGCCGTACCACTTTTGAAGTACGGAATCATATGCAAAACCAATGGGTTCGTCTGAGCTTGTAAACATAAAGTACCAAGGCTTCTGTGGAAGGACATGCAGAAAATTCTGAAGAAACCCCTTTGAAGTTACAATCTCGTGCCATCTTTTGCACACACAACCTGCCCTAAAAATGCTTGCAACAGGAAGATATGCTAAAATCCTCTCCAACAGATCATTGGGTATAATTAAATCCATAGAAACTGCAGAAACTTCCATGTCACCTTCATCACTAATCTCAGAGAATGAATCGAACTCGACGGTTTCAGTCACAAAGTCATCAGTGCAATGACTGACCCATGAATTGTCCCTTTCCATATTCAAAGATTATGAAAACCTGAAAAAATGATAATATCAAACAAAATTATTCCGGTCATTGATTAAAAACACGTCTGCAATAATCCAACTACTCCTGTATTATAGATAATAAAAGATTCAAAAGCTGCTCACCCAACAAATTATATGTGGAGAAAAAATAAGATGAAAAGAGTAAGAACGCATATTTCAGTTAATAGCCTCACATTATATCTATCAAGTGATTCAAATCACATTTTTTACAATGTTATCGATGAACTCAACTGCATTAAAGATAAATTTGGTAAAAAGGAAATTAAGAGTATATACAAGTCTACATTTACCAACTTCATAAAGGAAAAAATAAGATGAAGAGAGTATGAATATAAATTTCACTTAAATAGCATCGCATCGCATCGCATCTATATATATCTAGTGATTCAAGCCACATCTTTGACAACATTATCACTGAACTGCCCCCAAATTTCAAAATGACTGATCAAACTAGATATTTTACAAGTACAATGAAGTACACAATTTCTCACAAACTTTACGATTCTACAGATTACATACAAATCTCTTAAAGCATATTTATAATGCATAAACGAATGAACTGGAATACAGAAAAGTATACCAAAATGAAAGTTAACTAATGCAAGTGAACAAATTTAAATAAGAACGAGAGAAAACAAATGATTTTTTGTACCAAGTGTATATTTGGCACATAATGCTAGACAAGAATGAACATTATAATGAAACAAAATATTAACCGTTTCATCCTTAGCCCCAGTTTGGCCCCATTATTTCACATTATAATTTTTCTCTCTTTTATTTTCAACCACACAATCTTTCATAAACGAATATTACAAGTAAACCGAAAACTTCTTTTTCTTTTTCAACCCCATATTCTCCAAAAAAAAATACTATTTCAAAAATTATTATACCAAATAATGGGGGCCCAACGGGGGCTTAATACTTGCATGAGACATCCAATCCTCCGTACCAAACGTGTTATAAATGAATTCAAGATAGAAAATACACGACTCAAAGATACCATGGGATTATCTGAAATCAAGGATAACTTTAGTAGACAGGAGATAAAACAAGATCAGTCTAATCAACTACATGTTTGAACAATGAATTTTTGAATTCGAAACCTTGCCTCCCAAGTACAGATCTCATTCCATTTCTTAGGAAAAAAAAGGGAAAAACACACCCATTGGTTTCATTCAGCAAAAGGTTTAAAACATTCATAGAGATAATATTACCAATTGGGACGGTATAACAATTTCGCTATACATGCAAATCAATGGATCACAATATTGCAGAGGGCAACCCTCGATTTTTATTTTTTATTTTTTTTAAGAAAGAACAAAACTTTTAATGGAAATCATGGTAGCTTAAATTCAAAAAAAAAAAAAAAGTTCCAACTTCCAAGCAGCGGTATAAATAAAACACCAAAAATAGATAAAAATTTAACCAAAAGCAACAGATGAAGTTGTATGCCAAGACATGCACAGATCTTGAAAAACACGAGAAATTATATAACCATATAAAAGAATTCTTGAAATGAAAAGACCTAATAACTGTACCTCTGATATAAAAATCTCTCCCTCAGCAACACAAAACAAATGGGCCTTCTTCGATTGCTTTAAATTGCTCAACATTTAACAGAAAAGGGGTAAAATTATAAAAATCGATACTTAAAGATGGCATCTTAGAGAGCAGCAAATTCGAGAGGGGTTTTTTTTATTAAAAATTTTGTTAGGTAGCTATAAATAGCAATATCGTGAAAAGGTATGGTTATAAAATAAAAATTTAACAAGTTACAATGGTCTTATTTGGCCAAATTCGTCGATCTACTTCATTTTAATAAAATATTAACTAATAGAAGAGATAAAAGTTTGAGATGTTCTTATCATAAAATTTTGTTTTTTCAATTTATTCAGAAAGATAATGTTTGTAGTTGCAAATAAAACATAGCGACGTTCAAATAATGAAACGAACTCTTTTTCATGTTTCGAGTTGTTCAACAAATTGAACCATACCAAACTCTATTAGAAGAAGAGAGATATAATACAACATACCTAACATATAGTAACTGTTGAGTCTTTTATGCATTCCTTGTATCTTTTGTATGCAATGCACCTAAGAATAGAACAAATCCATTGAACTAACATTTCAATTTGTAAGTAGAATAGTTGGGCTTGACCACCACGGGACTTGCAGGAAGTTACTTGTGTTGTCTTGGGAAAGCAAGAAAAAAAAAAGTCAAACCTAATGATTTTCTCATATTGTGATGTTCCGATGACGTTAGATCCCGGTACCTCTCTGTATAAAGTATTATAATTGATTTTTTGAGGAAAAAATTCATTTCTCCTATTTTTACTATATACTATTTCAAAAATAAGAAAACAACTTTTAAATTTCTAAAATTGGATATTTGACATAGTATAAAGCCTCACGTACAGGAGGCTTTTCACATGGGTCTGCCAGATGAGAGACACTGGCGGGCCTCACATATTTGAAAAAAAAAAAAAAAAATTCACCTCACTCTCAATGCTGTCTCTTCCCTGTAAACACACCACTCATCCCCTGTACTTGTAGCACTACTCTTTATTATATACATACATACATATATATAGAGTTTGTTTGGCCAGCATTATTCATGTGGAAAGTAGAAAAAAAAAAGATCCGCTATTTTCAAATGTGGGCCCCAGATGAGAGACAAATAGTCAAAAATGATGGCTGATTTTCTCCACCAACGGTTAGAATTAACCCACCCCACCTCCACCACCCAGTCGCTCCGGCGACCTTTTCGACGACTACTTCGATTCCAACGACCGTTTTGGCGATTGCTTCGATTCCGGTGACCATTCCGACTACTATTTCGATGATCGATTTCGATGACTATTTTACGGTCACTGTTCAAAAATTTTGTAGATCATAATTAATTCGTTGGTCACAGATTTCAAAATTAGTTTGTCATCGATCAAAATTTATATGTCACACGATCACATACTTCCAAATTAGTTGGTCACAGATTTTTCCACGGTCATAGATTATATAATTATTAGATCACAAATAACAAAATGATCGATCACGGATTATATTTTTAGTCACAGAAGGAAGTCACAGAAGGTCACACGAACACATATTTCCAAATTATTTGGCCACAGATTTTTTCACGGTTATTAAAATTATATAATTTTAGGTCACAGATAACGAAATGATTGGTCACAAATTATATTTTTAGTCACAGGTTATCGAATTTTAAGGTCACAGATTATATTTTTAGTCACTGAAAAACCAAAGTAACCAAATCCACCACTACCACCTCTGCACTATCGGCACGACCACTACCACCGCCTCCATAACAACCACCACGACCAACATCACCACCACCCAAACACCACGACAATCAATAGTAACGTCGCCATTTCCAAAACCACCAGATCCCGCTAGATCCGCCACCACAGTTACAATCATAGAATCGTCGTCGCATAAAACACCACCAACCACCACCACATCCAACTTCACAACCACCAGCANCACCACAAAAAACCCACCAAATCCGCCACCACAATTACAACCACAGCATCGTCACAAAACACCACCAACCACCACTACCCGTAGCTAACTTCACAACCACCAGCACCCAACCGCCACCTTATCGTCACACCACCAACACTGTCTCCAATCTGAAACACACAAACATAAACAAAAAAAGAAAACTGAAAAAGTCGGCACCGCCACTACCTCCACCACCAACACCCGCCAGATCTGTCACCGGCAGATCTACAATCATCTCCAAAATCGTATCGTCACACATAAAATCGCAACCGACTGCACAGAATCACACATTCCTTCTTTTATTTTGCCTTCCCTTAACTGTACCTTTCTTGTTGATCTTGCTGTTATCAACGCCGGTAGTGGTAGCGTCAAAAATTACAGAAAGTATGTGAGTAGAGATAGAAATCGTCAACCCAAATGTGTAAATCGCCGGTGATCTCCCACGGTGATGTCCCACTGTGAAATCGTCAACCCAAATGGTGGTGATTGATCGCAAGAGAGAGGAGAGAAGGTGCGACGCCGTCGAAGAAAACGGTGATTGTGGAAAATAAGAGAGAACAAAAAAGGTTTAGAGAGAGAAATGAGTTGTAAAAATAACTAGGGTTTGGGGGCGAGGCGGTTGGAGTGGATGGATAGGGTTAATTTCACAATGGTCACTGAACTTACGCAAAAATAACAAAACGGTCACTGAAATTTAAAACTTGTAGAAATGATCACTCAAGTTTCATGCACTTTCACGAATAGTCACTGAATGACTGTTATGATTTTAATTCAAATTTAAAGGACCAAAACACGTGAATATATAACCTGGAGGACCTCAAGTGAAAATTTCATCTACAACCCCTCCCAAAACCCAGATTTTCACTTCAAACCCCCCAAACCTTCTTCTTCACCTCTCCTCTTAAATCTTCATAAAGAGAGTATAAGGATTCATAATGCTTCTGGAAATCTTCAACGAGGTGAACAAGTTCAGATTTTTTCTTCAAATTCCCATCTTTATTTCCTTGGTTTATATTTTTTGTTAGCTTCAAAATCCTTTTCACTTTACTCTCAATTTCTGCAATAAAAAGGGAATTTTGCATCTTTGATATGAACATCAAACATCATACTTTATTACTTTTAGAAGCAAAAACAATGGAGGTCGCACTGGAAATGCGCCAAATACTGCAACGCTGGGCAAGTTTTGATTTGATTACTGATTTCAAGACTTCAACTAAAGTTCATACATGTACACTTACATACTGAGATTTCTCTGTGAAACCATTCACTAAATTCAATTATCAATACTATGACATGAGCTCGCGTAAATCAGAATTGGGATTCTAAATTAAATGTAAATATAATTACAATAATACAGATAAAATTTTGGGTTCTGCATTGTGATTACCGTGACTCAACAAAATGTTAAGTTATCCAGAAAAAAGAGTTTATATCCATTTTCGTTGCCTTCTGGTTGCATGCAGGAAGAGGAGGAGAATGAATAACAAAATTTTCAGCGTCGCCCATGTCATACCCGTCCTCCAGGTCGATCAAGCACCCCATTTCGCCCCTATAAATGTGTTCATAACATCAAAACTAGCTGAAAATCAAGATCTGGAGCAGAATTTCGAAACGCCCCGAACAGAGAACTCGCTGCCTTCAAACCCATTTTCCGACGCCGACACTACAAGACACGGTCACAAAACACCACCATTAGCTTCAACTCATCAATGCGAACAAGAAGAACATATGGGTCATCATCGATTGCCCTCAAATCAGCCAATTGGAGTGTACGTAGCCCGTTTCTGCGTTTGAGAGAATTTGGGGGGTTTGAAGTGAAAATTTGGGTTTTGGGAGGGGTTGTAGATGAAATTTTCACTTGAGGTGCTCCAGGTTATATATTCACGTGTTTTGGTCCTTTAGATTTGAATTAAAATCTTAATGGTCCTTCAGTGACCGTTTGTGGAAGTGCATGAAATTTCAGTGACTGTTTCCGTAAGTTTTAAATTTCAGTGCCCGTTTTGTTATTTTTGCGTAAGTTCAGTGACCATTTGTAAAATTAACTCTGGATGGATATATTTAATATTTAATTATACATTTAATATTTATAATTTAAATATGAAACATCTGATTTGTGAAAAGTAAACCTTCCCACCTGATTTTAGAATTGGGGATTTTAATACTAGAGTTTTGTGTAATTTCCACATTTTTTAATGACAAGTGCAGATCATCAAATAAACCACCCCGTCTACAAGACTCTAATACTAGATCTTCTCTTAAATATGAGAAACTTCTATTTTATTATAAGGAAAGGATGTTGGGACGAAGACGAGTTAATCAGTATTGGGAATAGGATATATTTTATATGTATTGCACATTATTATAGACCAAATTCATTATATGAGCAATTGAATTTTGTATTATTGTTTAGCACTCAACCTTGGGGGTAGACATAGTTCCGTCTGATTCTGGTTTCAATAAAATCAAATCATAAACCAATAATTTTGTTTATTTTTTATTTATAATGGAACAAAATGAATTTTTTTTTTTAAAGATTTGGAACCAAATCAAACCGAATTGTTCGGTTCTAGTTTGAATTGGTTTAGTTATAGTTTCTTTTTTAAAATTTTTAAGTTAGTAATATATACTTAAATAAGAAAAGTCAATATCAACTTTCAGTAAGTTCAACTTATCAATCATCAAGAACACAAAAGTTCAAACTAACAAACACAATATAGTCATAATTTGAATACACAAATCTATTTTATTCCTACACAAAAGATTATTTAATAAGTAATAGCAACGATTAAATAAATTAATTACAATTATTTTGGCGGCACATCCCTACAATAAAGGATGTATTATGCAAAACGCTTACATCCACTTTTACAAGCAACCATTAATTATTAATACTACATGAATCTATATTGGATTTTCCTCTATTTGTGAAAAGCGCAAATAATTCATCAAACAAACAAAGTAAAAAAAAAAAAATTTAAAGGTTTTTTAAGTGATTGATCAATGTTATTTCCCTATCTTGAAAGAGTCCTCCACTGACGTGATGAAATTCAGTGCTAGTGTGCTTCGGCGTTGTGTAAATTGAAAAGGAGTGAAGGAGAAATAGTTCATATGAATATAAAATTAGGGTATACACAATTAATGAGCTGTCCCCAATGACCTAAAATCAATTAATGAGTTACATAAAGCTTGGTTCTGGTTATCTGTTCTAAAACTAAAATTGAACCAAAACTAGAGTCAAATGATTTTCGATTCAAAGAACCAGTTCTGGTTTGATTTGGTGTGGACATTTTGTCGACCCCTACTCTAACTTATCCACCATAAGATTTGTAAAATTTATGTAGATTGCATTTGTTGAAATCTACCAAAGACTGTCAAATAGATAGACTTGGTTCTCAACAATGGAGAATTAAGTTTATATATTACTGTTGTTTAAAGGTCACTATAGTTGTATTTCTCACGCTTTAACTTTGTATTTCTTTATTTTTATTCTAAAAGATAATGTTCATAATTGTTAGGATGCCAATGGATCGAGCCGGCTCGGCCCGTATAAGAGCTCGTGCTAACGAGCCGAGCCGACTCGCGGAGCTCGACCCACGAGCTCGTGGTTCGCGAGCCGAGCTCCACTCTCGAGCTCTCCTATTTTTTTTTTATTTTTTTATATTGTATCTAGACCTTAAAATTAAATAATAATAAAAAATTGAACGAGCCGCTAGTAAAAAACGAGTCGAGCCGGCCTACTCGGCTCGTGCTCGTGGCTCCTTTTTGACTAGGCGAGCGGTTGAGCCTACGAGCCGCTCGGCTCGGTTGTCACCACTAATAATTGCAAATGAAATGTAGTGATTGATGAAAGAGAATGACAATATATGAATTGTTCCTTATAGATCGAGTTGCTCCCCTAATTAATTAGGCAATATATGCTTGTCTCATTTTTGATGAAGTGGATTAGACGGTATCGAACCATATGAAGAAAGATAATTTTTTTTTCTTTTTGGTCTATTACGATATTCAATAGAGTCTAATACTATGAAGTTAAAGTATAGTACTCTTTATTCTGTGTACATGCATTGCGATTTGCACGTAACTATAGATCAAATTCACCGTACTAATATTTTCAATTTTTGAAGCAGATTAGTCGAACATAGTCACTGCGAAACTTGTAGGGAGTTGCTTGAATTGCATTGGGCAAAACAATCGTTGGCATATAGGAAACCAAGTAGCATGGCTACCAGGTTTCTTTTAGCGTTTGCAATCTGTCAATTAATCGTTAACAGTTGGATTAACCTTGGATGCGACGGAGCTTCTACACCTTGGAATCAAGGGTGATCCGAGCGTAGAACCAGCAGACTGGGGTTGGCTTCGCGCAGGGTTGGGGGGAGGCTCAGACTTGCCCCAGGCTCCAATTACTTCTGTAAAGTTAAAAAGTATATATATCAACTCGGTATAAATTTTTTCTCTTTTCTCCCTGACTTCACGGGACCTCGGTGGCATTCAAAATGCTGAGCCATTAGCTGTTCTGTGTCCGGCATCGGTTGAGGACGTTGCCTGACTAGTAAAAGCAGCTTGTGAATCCGGTCAGTGATTCATGCTCCAGGAAGGTGGCTCCGCCGAGAGTTTCTGAGAAATTCATGTACGTGGATGGGTGAGGGTGGGGAGTTATGGATAAATGTATTGGGTTCCACCTTAAAAGTATGGACTTGCACCAAAATGACAGATTACTTGTACCTTTCCATTATAATTCCAGTCATCACATTTTATCAGCTTACCTGTGGCTGTTTTTCAAATTTCAAAATTATTGTACGGTTGGTAATTACTTCCATTTTTTTTAGGGTCCGGCATGATTTTCAAAAAACCAAAATGAACATCTGAAATTTCAAAAACTGCTTTTAGACTCTTTTGATTAATTTTATAAAAGTACTTCTAATTAAAAGAACTTACAAAGAACGCTCACCCAATGTGACTGTTTTCAACTATATTTTCATTTGCCATTGAAAACAATACACCAGTATCGTTTACGAGATTTTTACTTTTATTATCCATACAATTCCGCTTATCAAACAAGCCAAAAAATTAAAAGAAAAACATAAAATAGAGCTAGAATATGCTTACTTACCAATAATGGCTTTTATTACATTATTCCTCAACGGACGCAGCTTTATAAATACAGAAAACATATCGTGACAGTCGAGTCCCCGAACTTTTAACTTCTCTGTGTAGAAGAGGAGGATTTAACAACTTCAGATTTTCTTCAGCATCAATCTGATATTCTAAAGTCAACCCCCATGATGTCCTTCACTTGCTCGTACGTCACAAAAGCAATAGCTATTGATGGGACAACCTGAACATAAAAATGTAGTTTAATCTTTGACCATCAAAATAAAGTAACTTCTTTTAAAATTTACTTACAAGCAAACTTTTTAAACTTGGCCAAACATGCACAAACTATAACATGTATCAACAAAACTAGAAAATAAGGTTATTAAATAAGACGAACCTTCACAGAATTGGGGACCAAACCCTTGTACAGTGCTCTGAAGCCCTCGTGCCTAACAGTTTTCCTGAAAGCGTCGATCATGCCAGTATATTCAAGGGGGGCCATGTTTCTCCCATCGCCAGCAACAATTGAAGAAGCATTAGCCCATCCCACCATCTGCATTCTTCTGCGAATGACATCAAGGGGGTAGGCTACAGTTTGCCCGACAGTACCGGCTGCTGCCCCACATGCTAGCCTTGTTACAATGCCCAAATCATTATCTTCAACGAGCCCAAAGGGTTTAGATTTAATCAACCAATCTTTTAGAGATTCATACACAGCAAAATTGAGGCCCACATATGGAACCTAAAAACAAGAAATAAGAGTGTTAAGTTTCACAAACAAGACTCAGGAGCAAGAGTAGTCAAGGAAAAGAAAAAGAAAAGCAAGAAAAAAAATTTGGGTGACATTTTTAATCCAACAGTTGAACTTGGTCAAAAGAACTATATGATCAGCAGCCATAATTTTCCCTAGCAGATCTAAGTTCACTACCTGCTCATGGGCCATAGCGATTATTTTCCCTTGTGCGATCATGAATCTGATTGTTAAGACTTTATGGCAAGTAAGAGATGGATGTGTGTATAATTCTTCACAAGCGACTTTAATCAAGTAGACATGACATGATAACTACTAGCAGTGTAACTTTCATATTGTAAGCATGGTAAAGATGATAGGTAATACGGACAATATATTGAGCAGCAAGAAAGTTTTAGCCCAATATTTACCAGATTAAAACAGGATTGGTTCTTCGTAACAACTAATTTTTCTAAATACTATTCTCTCAGATTATATGACCACGTGAAAAGATAAAATAGGATTCTAATAGTTTTAAGATTTATCTTTTTATTCTTTCCAGGAATACACACCACATGAAATGGAGGATAGAGGTATGATTAATAGTCTTGTGCATTCATCAGTTCATCATAAAAACACTAAACCTAACACATTATAATTTTCAAGGGTAATACTATTACTTGATGTTATAATCCAGAACTTACGACTCCAATGACAGAAGGAAGCCAACCCTTATACAGACCGCGGAAACCTTCCTCACGAAGAACAGTTGATAAAGCATGAGAAATTCCTCTGTATTGATAAGGGGAGTTCTCCGTCTGCAGAAAAGAGAAAAAAAATGCCGTTATTTTCTGGAGACACTGTAGAAACTGCCACCTATTTTCAGTTAAAAGCCTACAAGAACACAAGACTTCAAAAGAAGTTCATTTTCATGAAAACCCCATATACCTGAACGGTTAATCTGCCCCGAACCATATCCATTGGGTAGGTTGCAGACATGGCAATTATTCCAGCACAAGCTCCAGCGCCCAAACGTAATAAAGGAGTCAGCTGTGCATCATCTGCAATAACACAGTGTAATGACTTAGATGGTCCTTATATCTACCCTCAAGAGTTGTGTACATCTATATCTCACGAATTAAGAAAAAACAATTTGAAAATGCTAGGCAATTACATGAGTAAGGAATCAAATAGGATGAAACATAATCTTTCTTAACAAAATGATGTATAAATATCAATTTATACACACATCTGGTCAGGTAAGAGATTTTTTGGTAATCACCGTGGTACTAAGATCATGAATACCTCCGCTCAACTCGAACCAGAATCTATCAACAACTAGTATTCTCTTTCTGACAGTGGAAATATTCACATCCCATTTTAGTCTCATATCCAAATCATTGCAAACAACGATTGTGTAAAAACATTTTTTGTCCGATATAAGATTGTCTTTCGTATCCAAAGATAACCAACGAAAGATGCACACAAAATGGAGATGCATAAAAAAGTCATAGAGCCATCACCCAGTCGCGGCCTTCCAATGGGGAATAGTTGACTTGTACAGACAGACCTAACTATTGCACACAAAGTGGCTGCGCAAAACTTGAACCCACTATGTACTTGTGCTTGACAGATTGAGATTCTACTACAACCCAAGAGTGGCCCTTGAGGATAAAAACATCAAATAGTAGAAGTAACACATAAAATGAAGAGAGGAAACAGAAACAGCCCGATTAATGATCAATCTTGCACCAACACGAAAACACTGAATATGAAATCAGTAACCAATGGCTTGACCCAAAAACTGCTGATCAGTATTTCATGCAATTAGCTATGCAAGAAAATGACATAAAATTAATGCAACTATGCAAGTACTGCTATCAATTGTCAAAAATTCCCATACAGCAAGTAAATTTTTCAGTGATTTTCATGACTTCGCTTTCAACTTAAATCGGTGTATGATAATGGTTACACGGAAAGCACATAATCATAGATCATAAACTGGGGAAAAGATGCAGCCATCATAGAAAGTAAAATTGAAAATGAAATTTTTCCCACAGATGTCCAAAATATACAGAAAGGAATCTTTGCTAAGACAAGCTAACTGGAGCAGCTTTCATTGTGTACATACACTAACAAAGACGTACCATTGCCAGATTGCTGCTGGTACAGATATAATATACCCCTGTTGCAACATAAAAAGACAGTCAGATGATGAAATACATCAAAAGAAAAATAGTTTACTCGTTTTGTGATAAATAGATACCAAAGTCTACTCATTGCTGACTACGATTTATCTATCCAAATCACTTAATGGCATGCTCAATATATTATATTGAACCAGATTGGTTAAACAAACAAAAAATACATAGTTAAAATTGTCCAACTAGGAGATCATTCACCAATGAATCAACATTACTAATAAAAAAGCCAATGTCATAATCTCACAAGTAAAATATTTTCACTCTATCGTAACTTACTTGAAAGTGAAAATGATGTTTATAAGATTTATAATGACTATATAACATGTAGTAGGTGCAACGGTCAAGTGTCTTATCTATAAATTCGAAGGTAACGGTCAAGTGTCTTATCTATAAATTCGAAGGTCATCAAGATTAGGATCTGATATCAAATGATGTAGAACGGGAAAGCAAAAAAATGAGAGGAGAATTGGGAGAAAAAATTAGAGATGAACTTTAATATCACTGAATACGTCAAATCCATAATGTACTGATCCTATTTATACTTGGAAAATTTCCAAACCTTGAACTAACAAGTACTGCGAGAAAATAATCAGAATTTAGTTCCAACTTTTACACCTAAAACAAGTGCAAATTTTTGGCATGTCTCCAGTCTAATCTCCATCAAATACATTTGTAGCTTTATTGCATTACAAAGTGGATTTTCTTCTAAGAAACTGCCTTCCCACAAAACTCATCTCAATCTCATGGCTAATACCACTCAGTTATCAAAGGAATCACGCGTCCCATGTCTTATCAAAAAATTCAATTCTAGCAGTTTTAAATTAAGATGAGTTAAATGTCAACACTAAACCTGCAATTTTCATATACATGCTTTTACATTTACGAGAATATTTGGTTCTCTGTTGTTTTTTCGGTATTGGATTTATATTGCAAAGTTCTTCCTTCCAAAACAGTATTTTATTCGTATTCAATGTGGTAATAGTAAGCCTGAGCCAGTTTTCTCCTCCCTTTGAAATGGTGGCCAAAGGGAAACTGGAAAAATATTTTCGATTCATATGCAAGGATATGTAAACAAAAGAAATACTGCCAAAATGATAGCAGTAGCATCATAAAAAAAATTGTTTGGTGGAGGCACGTCAATATGATAAATTCAAACTGAAAATTAAAATAACAACTCTTACAAACTTGAGCAAATTCTGTAATTTTTTATATAGAGACATACTTGGAGGCTTGCTTATAGCTGAAGAACTTGACCGCTGAATTTGGGACAATTCGAGCACAATTGGTGCCATTGCCTTTGAATAAGCCTCTAAAGCCCTCAGTTCTCCAAATATACTTTAAGCCTTGAACAGTGCCATTGTATTTTATGTTATGTGGATTTTGGACCTGCATGTTGAAAAAGCATCATGAAGCAAGGAGAACACGTAAATAGCATTTCCAACATTACTGAAAGAAACCACAACAGCGTGATGCAAAAAGGAAAATGGTTTTAAAAAAAAAAGGACCCTAACAAAAAATTGATTTTGAAATGCTTTACATCATTCAGATTCTACTGAATACCAATGCAACAGATGGAATCTTGATTCTGAGTACTCTATGCAGTATCCATCAAGAAAAAGTATGTAACCTGTAGCAATATCTTTAATCGTTCCAACGGAGCCACAGCAGTTCGTGACCTGCAATAGACAGCAGAAGTTACTATAGAGTAGATACACTTTCGACGGACAAAAAGAGGCTGCCAAAAGGGGAAAAAAAATAATGCAGTACATATATGCCTACTGAAAGTGCATAACTGCATGAAGTCAAATTCATTTACACTTGAAATGTCTTTTTTAATGTACTCAATATATGAAAGGTCTTCAGTTTACTTTCTCTAAACAAAGCATCAAAGATGGTTAAGTTCTTGATGCAGCTTCTGTCTTCTAGTACAAATCGTGGTCATCTTCATGAAATTTCTTTTACAGCTGTTTTCTTTAATTACTTAGTTTTCTTTGTTATTCAACCACTTGGCAGACAACGCCATTCCGTACAACCGTCATACTTTCCATACAAAAGCCAATTTCTTTTCTTTTCTTGTGTCTATTAGAAATCAGCAAAATAAAACAAGAATCGTATTGTGACACGTGAGTAAAAACTATTATTTAGGGTATAATGTATTCATCCTAAATATATTAAAGATTTCAACTTTTTTTTTTTCTTTTACTTCTTTCAGAGCAAGAAAGTGAGTATAGTCTTTCAGTTAGAGTAACCAATTATTTCAATTCAAATGAAAAAAATTGAATAACAAAACCCATCATCATTTTCTCGTTCTCTCTTAAATTTCTGTTAAGATTTGAGGTTACATCTTAAAAAGTCAACCTTATTGAGAGGAGTAGTCCAAACCCTTTATAAATTGGTCTATATTTTTATCTTTATTCGATGAGTGATTCTATACCCTAACATGCCACACAAGATGATGGCTCATTTAAGCAGATCAATTTTGAAATCCGTGTGCTATTTTTTGATTCTTGAGCCTGCTCATTTTTTGAGTTTTAATCTGATCGAATTGATCGTTCGAGTTTAACTACTTCTAGTATCATGTTAAGATTTGGAGTTAAGAGTAGTCCAAACAATTTATAAATTGGTAAATGGGATTCTATCACTAACAATTTTCCTCATTGACCAAATACATTTTTATTATTCCACCAATATTTATCAAGAAAAATTCTAACCTAAAATAAAGAAAACAAGTTTAATGTATACAACGATACAGGCAAGTGCACACAATCTACATATACTTAGCGAATAAACTAATAAATAAATAGAACTTACACGCCTCCAGCTACGCCACCGGCGATGAGAGACTTGCAGACATTGTAGACCTGATATTTAGTAGGCTTGATCTCTTCTTTCGCAAGCTTCGCCTCCTCGGCGAGGTTCACAAACTTCGACACCGCCGATTCACTGGTCTTCACATCCTCCGACGTCATCACGATATCCCCAAAAACTATTAGAAAAATCTAACTTTGGAAAAATTAATAGGAATAAAAATATGTTGTAAAAGATCGATGATCAAATCCGCGATTCGGTCGTTAATGGCAATACTCCTGGAGTATATGCTTCGCCGCGGCGGCGATTGGTGGCGGGAGAGTGAGAGAGATTGGGAAATGCGGCACACAGTGTTTGGTGTGGTTACGAGCGGCGGTGTTCATGAAAAAACAGTGTACTGACTCGCCGGCTTTTTAATTATGAATAGGATTGTGTGGCTTAAATTCTACTTCAGTTTGCTTCCATTTGGCCCAATCAATTTATAAATGGTTCATAAGTACAAATAAATTTCCCACTCTTGATTAATGTGGGAATATTTTATTTGAAATATTATAAAAAAAAAGGTTGAACCCCAACTTTGAGGGTCCTCCACCGCCCCGTCCCGCTCCTAGAGCATTGTGGAGGAGGTAAATCGCGGGATGTGCCTCAGCAGGTCAGGGTACAAGAGCTGCCATACTGGTGCCCACAAAGAATCCAATTCCAAACCTTGTAAGAGGCAGGAATCGAACCCTCACACTGCGGCTACCAGCTCAGCAGAGACTACCTCACTCTTGTTCTTTGCACCACTGAGCTATGCCCCGAGGGGCTAAAATATTATAATTAGTAAGTGTTGGTGGACAATTTGATATTTAGCCACTGTTTGGCTCTTCTTATTTTAAAATTATTTATTTTTCATACTCATTTTCAATCACATATTCACTTAATAAAATATTTTGTAAGTAAATTCAATTTTTTTTTCCTATTTTTCAACCACACATTTTTCGTAACATTACTATTCAAAACATTATTTTTCTCAAATTTATTTTTATAACGATCATTAAATAGGGACTTACATTGTATGATATAAGCGTTGGAATTCTCGCCTCGAGCGTGACACAATTAGAAAATGACAAAAAAAAAAAAAAAAAAGTGACGTATAAATAATGTTTTTTGTATAAATAATGTTTTTTTGTGGCCAGAACATCTAATTTAATGTTGCTGTGTTGTTCTATTTTATGTCCATTTGAGGAATACACAAATGTTTTTCCCACCAACCCCATATAAATGGCATGTTTGGTAACATAGATCAAATATGAATTATTGTTTTTATATTACTTTTTTAGGGAAAAAAAAAAATTTGTTGAACACTTCAGCCTGGTTCAATGTATTAGACAGGTTCTAATAGATTTTGAATTTATGACTATTAAAAAAAATTACTAAAGTTGGTGGATGTCACGGGGATAAAAAAGAATTTAGAAGTCGGGGCCGGGGCCGGGGCCGGGGGCCGGGGGGCTTCATGATTGAAGAATACCCAGAGATCGAGAGTGTTAGACTAAAATATGACGTACAATGTATAATTTACACAAATTATTTGAATATGGGAAAGTAGAAAAGATGAAGTTACGAAAAACTTGTCCTGTTATTTTTACTAACCATATGTACGAAATAAATCATTTTCAAGTTGTCAAAAATACACGGAGATGTATAAAGAGCTATGTAACTCACTTTCATACTTAATTATTTCTTTGTATAGATTACATGAGAGACCTACCTTCTTTCTACAACCGAATGAAAAATAATGTCTAAAAAGTTAGGGGGTGTTCTCTTTGTGTTTCAGTTTTATGTTTTGTGTTTTGAATTCATTTTG
>CAIGRN010019634.1:0-13705 GCA_903798345.1 Fraxinus anomala
CATTGGCCCTTATTTCTTCTGATTTTTATTGGCCCAAATTGACGAGTGATGTTGCGCATTATGTGAACCATTGTTATGTCTGTCAGCGGTCTAAGGGGGTTCTCACCAATGCGGATCTGTACACTCCCTTACCTATTCCTGAAGCTCCGTGGTTCGATATTAGTATGGACTTTGTGTTGGGTTTACTCCGCACCCAACGGGACTCCGATTCTATCCTTGTTGTGGTTGACAGATTATCTAAAATGGCCCATTTTATAGCTTGCAGGAAAACTATGGATGCAGTTCGGATTGCCCACCTTTACTCTAGAGAGATTGTGCGTTTACATGGTGTTCCTCGTTCCATCACTTCAGATTGTGATACCAAATTCATCAATCATTTCTGGAAGAGTTTGTGGAAAAAACTGTGGACACAACTGAATTTTAGTAGTGCCTATCACCCCCCAGACGGATGGCAACCGGAGTTTGGGCAACCTTTTGAGGTGTTTGGCAGGTTCTAAGCCGAAGTAGTGGGATTTGGAGTTACCTCATTCAGAATTTACCTATAATAGGTCGAAGAACATGACCACTGGCTTAAGTCCATTTGAGATTGTCTTGGTCAGAACCCATCCGGGGTGCTTGATTTAGCCCATATTCTACGTGCGGGAAGTTTGAATTCCAAGGCAGATGAGATGGCAGAACATCTTCGAGGTATTTATGAACAAGTGAGGTAACTATTTACGAGACTAATGCCAAATACATGGCTAGGGCCGATAGCCACCGTCATCAGATCTTTTTTTATGTTGGAGATTTTGTTTGGGCAGTACTGACTTGATATCATTTTTCAGTTGGGGAGTATAATAAACTGAAGAAGCGAAAGATTGGACCTTGTGAGGTTTTGCAGAAGATCAATGATAATGCCTACAGATTGCGCATTCCCAACCATTTGAAGACTTCTGCATCTTTAACGTGAAACACCTCAGCCTTTGTTTTATAGATTCTAATGAAGCTGTTACGAATTCGAGGGCGAGTTTTTTTCCAATGCAGGACGACTGATGCAGAAGCATTCAATCAGATGACGCTGAGCTATCAGACAGCACGTTGATTGCGCTAAGATATCACTAGTTGGTATATCAACGTAAATATGGCAAGTAAACGTAATCTTTTTCTAATTGGGCGACATTTGGACGAGTTTTGGTTATTTGGCCATAACTTTGGCTNTTATCAGAATAGCGCTCATGACCCCAACTCGAAATCTCTTTTTGGCACACATATCGTGGCCACCAAACTATCCTCGATGCGTATCATTTTCGAGGGCAAAATACACTGTTTTTCTTTCAAATTTCAATTTTAAGTTATTTTTTGTCTTTTTTAATAATATTTTGTTTACATTTTTAAGATAGATTATTAACTCGGATTGAGTTGAATTTTTGGAACTTTATTTCTTTTATTACGTACTATCTTTTGGTATGAATATTATAATTTTACTATTTTTGATAAAATTCTGATAAATTTGATTTCATTAGCTATATAACCCGGCTTGTGGGTATTTTTGGGAGAGGAAGTTGAATAATAAAGATCTCTCTCTTTTTTTTAGATATTTCTCTTGCTTTTCTCTTGCGTTCTTCTCTGTTCATCACTTACCTGCAGAATAATCTCTATTCCGCTCGGCGTCAAAATAATCGAATATGACGGACTCACTCTAGCATCAACTCTTCTCCTAGAGGTAAAACAACAAAACTATAGATGATTTCTCACTTCTACGATTTCTCACCCATTTGAACTGTCCCCTAATAACTCAAATTCTTTTAACTTGAGGTAACCCCACTTGAGTAATGTGTGTGTGTGTGTGTGTGTGTGTGTGTGTGTGTGTTGGAGACTAATTTTAAATGAATAAACATGTAACACATACATACTTTCCCCATCTTCTAATAGCTTAGGCATTAAGTTACAATTTTATAAGAAATGTGTCTACCCGTCTAATAACTTGGTGAATCGTACACCCCAACGACAAAGGAACTTATATGTGGGTCAAGTACTTTTTAGGGAGTAGCCTCCGTGCCTTTTTTTTCGATCAGAATACAGATGAGATCAAAAAGGACATCACTCTTGGATGAAGTAATTGAATGAACATAATACATCTAAGATCTCATCTAACCTTACCTATAAAGATCAATTCAATGCCGAAACTCACGGTAAGTAGTTCGAAAATATTTGTACATGTTATAAATAACCACAGGTAGATGGGAACGACTAAATGTCTCATAAATGATTTTATCTATTGTTTATGTTATTGAATGGTCATGTATACATTGAAGTAGGGGTCCCTAGAAAGAAAAAACAAACACTAAATATGTATAATTAAATAGTGATTTAGTTAATTAATGACTGAATTTTTATGCCACAATGAGATATCTGGCCTCAATTTTTATTGATGATAATAATTTTCTACTTTTGAGTGTTTGGAACACGTTTAAATTGAATAATTTAAGCTGAATTTTTTTTTTTTTTTTGAATCGAACTTTATGTTTATAAGGTGAGATTCTGGCTTGTGAATTTTTTCGAGACTGTCTGCTTATTTTTAGGGAACGTTACGCTAAAAGAAAATTGATATAGGTTATTACATGTATCATTTGCACTGCACACATTAAACTCCTGTGAGTGGATTTTAATTGCGTGTGTGAGATTTGGGATGATGGTCATTTGTGTGGTGGATGCACTTTGAATATGTAATGTACCTTTGACTAATTGACCTAAACTTTTATATATTTCACATAAAAGAAAAAGAATAATGTGTTTCAAAAGAATTGAATTATTGTGATATATCTCATACTTTCTTCGTAGCCTTTTTGACCTAGGTATTTTAAAACTTAGTACCCTATTCAAAGATATGCATAGTGTTTCATTTTGTTCTATGGTTAAAAAAAAAAAAAAAAAAAGAGATGTATCTGAACCAGTTCCATGTTTTTCTTTTTTAATAAATTGGCACTTGAAAACTAAAGATAAAAACCTCATTACCAGATTTCACATTTGGTAATTTGATTGTAATTTTATGTTTTGATTTAGCTTACTTACTGGTTAACAGAGCATAAATACATGTCAAAGCCTATGTAGGGGGATATTATTTTTCGCACTCATTTTAATTTATGGCGTGAAGTGACAGAAACATTTTTGGATAATATTGCGAACTTTCAGATTTAACATTGAATTAACATGGTATGTCCACGAGGTGCAGGTGACCGGTTTTTTTAAACAATGCTTCTGTTGACAACGAGGGCCAGAAAAATATATTCATGTACCTTATTGATGTATTCTACTACCAAATTGCTTATTTGTTTTCATGTCACTGTAAATAAATTTTACCTTTTTGTGTAGCATCATAGTTTTTCCCACACAAACAAAACATTGACGTAAAGTGACCAGTTTTGAAGAATGATTCACATTTCAACTATCTTTCGACATCAGGCGGACCTTCAATGATTCGACTGAATTGAGAACTCGAACAAGTAAAAATCTGAATTCCAGTCTTTCTATATCTTAATGTTTTTAATGGCAAAAATGGACTTGAGAATAATGAGAACGTAAACTAACTCTAAAACAAAAATAAAGAGACACGTAAAATGCACCTGGTAAATCAATTTATGGGTGTTGTTGAAAGGATAAAAATCTTGTTTGAAATGGTCAAGAGTGAGAACATGCCTCCCTGTTTTGCACCTTGTATTCACTTCCGTCTCAGTCATGACTCTCAACTTTCAACGTTCATCCACAAAAGTAGTGTGAAATCTTCAATCATCCAAGTCAGTCAATCGAGGAAAACGAAATGCAGATTTTTTAGCCAATCCTTGAATTCTTGTAGGCAAACCTAAACGTAGTTAAAGGGGTTATTTGACAAAGCATTTGACAAATAAAATTAGCAAATTTTGATAACAGTTGATGAAATGAGTAGTTGAGAAGTTGATTATAGTTGTTGATCGTATGAAATGTGCTGTTAAAATTGAAATTTGACCGATTGAAAAATTAATAAAACTTTGACAAAATTCTATCGAACAAGCACTAAGCTTTAGACACTTCAAGAATACTTTTTAATAATTCAATGTTCCAAAAGGGGCGCCTAAATGCGAAGCGGGCGCAAAACGCCTCGCCTAGCACTTTTTATTTATTTTTGCGGCTAAGCACGCTTTTTTTCTTTAATTATAAAATAATTTTTAGATTGATTTAAAATTTTAAAATAGTATTTAATGAGTTACACATCTTGTTTGATGTTTCAACAATTCGAGGTTTCAAGATTAGCGTTCCTAAACGAGCCACGATCTAGCAAAGAATATTAAAAATAAAATCTTGCTTCACTTTAATCTGAAAATAATAATTAATAAATAAAGACATGAGGTTGATCTTCAAAAATGAAACCTAAAACTCAATGTAACTTCCATAGTTGCAAAAATATTTACACAGACTTCAAATGATCTATATACCTAATTTTATATTATTTGAAAATAGTGTTTAAATTGTTATCGATGAATACGCATATATCGATTTTTCCACATTGTGTTTTATCATTTTGTATCTCATACCTGTACAAGGAATTCTAGATATGGACTAATTCTTAGAAGAAACTAATGTTTGACTAACGGACGTTAATTCTTAGATCGGGGGAACTAATGTGGTCAATTTCTAACCATTTAAACTTTTAAATGAAATAATTAATGCAAACAAACTCTAAAATGAAAATGAAACAACGCGTAAAATGACGTCGGGAAATCAATTTATGGGTGGTGTTGAAAGGAAAAAAAGCGTGTTTGGAAAAATCGAGATTGAGAGAGTACATCCCCTGTTTCACGCCTTGTCTGTATCGCTCCCGTCTCAATCACAATAACTGTCAACTTTAAAAATCCATGGAAGTATGGAATCTTGAATTATCAAAGTCATAGTCAATGGTGGAAAAGTAAAAGTAGATTTTTTAGCCAAGCTAAATCCTTGAATTTTGGTAGGCAAACCTAAACGTAATTAAGGGTCTATTTAATAAAGCTTTTAATCAAAAATTTATCAGAATTTGGTAAAAGTTGATAGATGTTTGGTTGAAAAGTTAATAAATATTACCAAATTTGTATTTTTTTTCCCCATATTTCAAATACTTCGTACAGTATCCAATAAATTATTTGATGTTCTTTTAATGGTTTCATACATGATGTTGATCTTCCAAGATAATAGGCCCAACCTCAATATAATTTCCATAGTTGCAGAAAAAATTACATAAAACTCAAATGATCTATATACCTAATTTTCGATTATTTGAAAATAGAGTTTAAATTCTTATCAATGAATACGCGTCATGTGTATTGATTTTTTCACATTGTGTCTCATCATTTTGTATCTCATACTTGTACAAGGTATTCTAGATATGCACCAAGTCTTAGACAAAAGTAATGTTTTGACTATCGAACATTGATTCTTATAAGACAAAAGTTTCGTAATAATAAAGCATACCGATTCTTGTTCTAGTCTGTGTTCCTCTGAATTCACTCTTCTTCAATTTGTTCTCTTGAAACACATCTCATATTGTATACAATCACTCTCGCCATATTAGAGATAACACTGCATACAACTATGAGTTCTTGGAAATGGCTTGCTTTCATTTTCCTCAATATGACATACCTTTTTTGTTACGTTAAATCTCAGAATTATTTGTGTGGAGGGAATGGTAATTACACGAGTAATAGCACCTACAGAGCTAACCTTAATACCCTCCTCTCCTCCATCTCCTCTAATATGGATTCCAATGGATTCTACAACACTTCCATGGGAGAAAATGCTGACAGAGTCAATGTTATTGCACTTTGTAGAGGAGATGTTCAGCTCGATACATGTCATAGTTGTATCAATAATGCCACGCGCTTAATCTTACAATTGTGTCCTTATCAAAAACAAGCAATTCATTGGGCTCCTGGCGATTCGTGTATGTTACGCTACTCCAACGAATCCATATTTGGAAAACTTGAAACTGGCCCCAGGTTTGGTGGGTGGAGAATTGACAATGTCACAAGTAAGAGCGAGTTCAACCAGGATTTGAGAAAATTGTTGGACAGTCTACACAAAACGGCGGCTGAAGGTGGTTCATTAAAGAAATTCGCTGCTGCAAACACTACTGGACCGGATTTGCTGACAATTTATGGACTTGTGCAGTGCACCCCTGATTTAACCTCGGAGGATTGTAGTAATTGCCTGAATCACATTACCGAATTTCTATCACAATGTTGTAGCGGAAAACAAGGATTTAGTATCCTCACACCCAGCTGCATTCTACTCGGAGGATTGTAGTAATTGCCTGAATCACATTACCGAATTTCTATCACAATGTTGTAGCGGAAAACAAGGATTTCGTATCCTCACACCCAGCTGCATTCTTCGTTATGAAACCTATCCATTTTATAATGATACCCCTCAGCCGGCACCACCACCACAACCAGTGTCAGCTCCGGCACCACCAATACTGGTACCACCAGGTGAGAAAATCCTTGACTTCTAAATTGGTTTGAGCACATATAAGAGCTACTACTTCTCTCTATATATACTGCTATGTGTGAGATCCGACAGGCAATCCATTTAGTACCTTATAGTTAAGGGTATCAATGGTCTTGTAAGGTGGATTGGACTCTATTAATATTATTAAATAAGGCGAAAAAAAAAAAACTATCTTTTTACTTTTATACTGTCCAATCCCGTCTAAATGTTGTCTAATGCTACACATCAAATGATGTGCTAAATTCAATTTAGATCTTAACTAAAGTATTACTTCTAACAAAAACATTCCAAGTAGTAAATTTATTATCACGGTTTTATTCTTGATTTTATAGGAAACGATGATAATACATCTCAAACAATTATCATTAATACTATTGTTCCAATTGTTGCGGGCCTAATACTTGCTATTTTCATTGGCATCGTCATAAGAATGAGACGAAAGAGTAAACCACAAGAAAAATGTGAAAGTAAGTTTAATTTTATTTTAAATATCTATTTTTATGTATGTCAATCTCCATCTTCATGTTCTTTCAATTACAATTGGGTGAAATGTTATTTTCATATATTTTCAAGCTGACAATGAAATCAGTACCGTTGAATCCCTCCACTATGACTTTGGTACAATTAGAGCTGCAACAAACAATTTCGCTGATGCTAACAAGCTTGGGCAAGGTGGATTTGGTGTTGTTTACAAGGTAATTATTGAAAAAGATGGCTTGTAGATAGAAGTGGAACATTGATGTGTAACAAAGTAATTAACATGTGGGTTTAGACTATTGGCACTTATTCAAAATATTTATTTGCTCTAATTTATGTCAGGGAAAACTTCCAAGCGGGCAAGAAATAGCTGTGAAAAGATTGTCCATGAATTCAGGGCAAGGTGACTTGGAATTTAAAAATGAGGTCTTGTTAATGGCCAGGCTTCAACACAGGAATCTAGTTAGGCTCTTGGGATTCTCACTAGAAATAAGCGAGAGGCTTCTTGTTTACGAATTTGTTGAGAATGGGAGCCTTGACCGTTTCATTTTTGGTAAAATTTTATTTGAAGTAAATCATATTTCTTTCAACAATCTGGTTATCCATATAATTGCTATCCATCTTAAGTGTAATGGTCTTGATTTGATCTCTCACTATGTCATGTGCCTAACTCAACTTGTAGATCCCATCAAGCGCCAATATTTGGATTGGGACACACGCTACAAAATCATAGGGGGTGTTGCTAAGGGGGTTCTTTATCTGCATGAAGACTCTCGACTGCGAATCATTCACCGTGATCTCAAAGCAAGCAATGTCTTAATAGACGGCGAGATGAACCCCAAAATATCTGATTTTGGCATGGCTAGGTTATTTGACCAGGATGAAACTCAAGGCAATACCAGCAGGATTGTAGGAACCTAGTAAGCTTTATACAAAACTATAGTGCCTCAAATTATTGTTATATCGTATTTTAACAGGTTGATAATATGCTTGAAAAGCAATGAAGAAATGCTGGAGAAAAATATACAGGATCATTTTCAGATTAAGGGATTGTTTGACAAAGTTTTTGATAAAAGCAAATTTGATAATATATACAGTTGAAAAGGATAAAAAGTGTGGATTCCATGAAATATGTGGTTAAAATTACTTGTTTGACTTTGATTTCAACTTTTTATTAACTTTTAAGTTATCCTAAACAAGCACTAAATGTATTTGGGTATATATATATTTATGAATGTGATTCGTCACTGACTATATACTTATAAACTAACCATTGCAGTGGATATATGGCACCCGAGTACGCAATGCATGGACACTTCTCTAGTAAATCTGATGTCTTCAGCTTTGGTGTCCTAGTTCTTGAAATCATAAGTGGTCAAAAAACCAGCAGTTTCCAGTATGGGGAGAATGTGGATGACCTCCTAAGTTGTGTAAGTAAAAATTAATCTTTTTGGATAAATTGATGACACCAATGATTAATGATAAATATCGTAATTTAAGAAATGTGTCAAATTCTCACAGGCTTGGAAAAATTGGCACGAAGGAACATCTGGACATATAATAGATACATCATTGAGAACATCTGCTCAATCCTTGCGTGACATTATGCGATGCATTCACATAGGTTTATTATGTGTTCAAGAAGATGCAGCTGATAGGCCTACAATGGCAACTATAGTTCTTATGCTCACGAGCTTCTCTATAACTCTGCCAATACCTTCACGACCGGCATTTTTTGTGTCTAGTAGATTTGGTCCAGAAATTTCACTTATTCAGGAACAAAATTCAAGATCAACAGATGCCACAGAATCATCAAAGAATAGATCGGGTAATTCTACTGATGCATCTATAAATGATGTCTCAATGAGTGATTTATATCCTCGGTAACTAACAATAATTGACATATTCATCATTACAAGTTATTTTCCATATACTTTCGTTTTTATTGTTGAATTGGAATTACCTTTTACGAACACTCGTTCTTGTTCCTTGACTTGTATTGTGGCTTAATTCTTCACAAATATATATATATATATATATATATATATATATATATATATATATGAGATAAGTAGTTTGTTGAGAATGAATATAAGAAGTTCGTCAGATGTCAAAAGGGCCCAAAAAATAAAAGCAATTGGGACACGAACTTGATCTCTTAAGTGGTAATAAATATCGATGGCCACTGGAGTCTAAAATCATAGTGAAATAGATGGATCTGAGAACTTGTTTGTGCCAAACTAGTTACTTGTTTTTTTTGGAGAATGGGTAGCTGAAAAATAAGGAATTTTTTTCGATTTATGAGTAATATTATTTTATTGAAAAATGTGTGGTTGAAAAAAAAAATGTATGATAATTTTAATGGGGGCCAAATGGGGACTTAAACATTTACGTTTTATTCAAACTTGGTTAATCTCTTCATTTCTGTTAGTTAAATAAATGGAAAAATCTGACATGCACTTTAACTTTGACGAAATGTTGAGATGAATAATTCCCTGCGTATAGAAACCATATAGGTGTTGCGTTGACAGCACGTGTATGGTGTATTTTCTGCCATTATTGGATCCAAAATCAATGAAAAATTGTCAAGTGTTGTTCCGCAACAACTATTTTTCCGGTACTTGTAGCATAATTGATGTTGAGATAGCATTTGACATAGAAAAAATTGTTGTTGTGTTGGCGTGTATCGTGGCAAAAATATTGCTGTTTGTTTTAATTAAGAAAAAAAAAATACCCAGCTTCCATGTTTGCTATCAAAAATGTGAAATTGAATTAAAAAAAATTAAAAATTAGAAGAAATGAAACCTGTAAATAATAAAATCGTCAGAGAAGTGGTATCTCCCGTAAATTCTCGTGTGACTATTTTAGTTTCCCGCAATTGAATCATCTTGCGAACGGCATCCAAATCATCAAAATAAGAGCGTAAGACGACTCACTCCAGCATCAACTCTTCTCCTTGAGGTTAAACAACAAAACTCGAATTCTTCATACCGCTATATGAAGATCACAACATTGGGTTCCTCATCGAAACTTTGAGCTCTAAAAATTCTTCAACATCTTCATAAAAACAGGTGGGCTGTCGTGTCTATCTCTCGAATCAGTCATTGTACGTATCAAACACCAGTACCAGTTCTTATTAATTCTTCTTCTCAACTAACACCAATCGGCTGCAATTTTAATTTAATTAGAAATTGGATTTGATGCTTATAAGTCCTTCGACTGTAATAAGTACTTCTGATTGGCTTAGGTTTAGATTTAAAAAATAATAATGAAATTATGAACTTTTACTAGTTCTTGTATCCAAATTGGTATCAAGTGGAACTAATGATTTGTTGATCTCATGTTCATCCTCAAAGAAACATAAACCATTATGTAATGACATCGATGTCTATGAATTATCCGACAATCTCCAGCAAGTAGAGTTGAACATATTATAGTATTGCAGTGCAGAGTTACACGAGCATGAAGAACATGAGAGAAATTGGACAAAGTTCCAATATTTGAATAGAATTAAGCAAAAACAACCACCTAAATTGAGTGTTGCTCTTCTTTAAACCAAAAAAATAAAAGAAACATTGACTAAAAAAATGACTAAATTAACCTCCTAATTAATTTGGAGGTTTGTTGAACAAAGCATAAATAAAAAGGACTTAAAATTAACTAAATAGAAATATGAAATAGGCAGCAAACAAGCAGAACAACCATCCCAACAGCACTTCAGGTTCCAGCCTCCTCCACACGTTGCTTAGTTGTTCGACTTTCGGTGCTCACTTTTTTGCATAGTAATGTCGCGCTTGTGACACTACATCATCCTCCCTAGGTTGGAGAAGATTCGTCATTGAGTCTTTCTTTGTTTCATTGTCCAAAGTCTTCTAATGGCAGCCGTTAGGCTCCATTTTTAGCCCAGTATATTGCAAACATATCAACGACGGCATATTCATTCCCCCGAATCCCTGACATGTGAAAAATGAGCTGGTTAACACATTTGAAGATTCCATTCAAGAATTTGTGGATCCAAGAATTCAGGTGAGCACGGGCGGCCGCTCAATATAAGGAAAAAAAATTCGAAGGAGCTAGCACCGCGGGCAGCAGAAGGGGCTTGCCGAGTGCTGATTCCGCCCCTTCTTACAAGGGCGTAACGACCTTAATTTTAAAGTCATTAAAATGATTTGTTGACTCGTAAAATAATCCGTCCAACTAAGTTGGCAATTATGGGTATCGGGCTAGACAAACAAGCTGATGTCGTTCATTATGGTAGACCAATCCATGAACCAATTTAAAGAGAATTGTTTGATTTTGATCTTGTTTTTTAAGCGAAAATTAGGATCACAACTAACTTTATAAAAGAAATTTGAATTTTACTCCCCGCCAAATAAGTATTGATAAATAATGTCCTTTATATTATTTTTGAGTTATTTTTCAACTAAAAGAACGAATTCTTGATTTTTATTTTGTTCCTATACTTTCAAAGAGAATGATTGAAAGGTAAAAAAATGTAGGGTTTTTATTTTTTCATTGGAAAGGGAAATTTTGAAGAAAATCGTGACTCGAGATTTGGATACAAGGAAATAACTAGTAGTAAATGCATGCACGAAAGTCAAAGAGTCACTCATTGAAAATAGACAACTCACGCATTGGAAATTCTATTTTCTTTTTTAAATTGATATAAAAATTCTAAAATGTATGGAATAATAAAAATGTATTATTTATTAAGAATAACTTAATTAATCAAATTTTATTTTTTTATTTATTGATATTTTTAAATTTTCAATTAATGAAAGTTAATTTATTTTCATAAATAATATATATTTATATTTATTTTTAATTTTAATTCTTAGTTCGATCAAAGTTTTTGATCTTTGACCATTTAACTTTTCTCGATTTAATGACCAGTCATACCTTGACATACTTATTTTCTTTCGAAACCATCTTCAAGGACTTCTTCGATAATTTATGGAATATTGAAAAACGAATGCAATGAAAAATGTTTAGGGATAAGTTTGCTATTTTTTGTAAACATTGGGGATGAAATAAGAAATTTATTCTTTATAATACCATCAAAACGGCAAAATGCAGAGTATGAGAGTACAGTGCTCCCTTCTTTACTAGCGATCTCTGTAAAACACTAGCACCAAGAACTCTCTCAAAATGGCTGAAAAGAAACCCCGTAGAACCGGAACCCGAACCCGAACCTACCGCGGTTCAAGTTAAGAAATTGCCATCGTATATACCCGCCCCTAAGAAACCCCAATATCAGCCCTCAAAACCTCCAATGTTTTCGTCTTCTGAAGAAGAGGATGAATCCGAAGCCGACCTGTCTGACCCAAATGTCAAGCCCTTGGCGTCCAAGTCAATGGTTGGCTCACAAAAATCCACCTTCAGAAAGCCTATATCCAAGCCCAATGCTACTGGCCCGGGATTGCAGGTAATGTTAACAGGGTCAAAACGCGAAAAAGCGAGTGAGGTGAAGGATACGAAGCGGTTGAAGCCGAACCAGAGCCCGTGATTTCAGAGAAAAAGTGGAGTGTTACTAATGATGATACGAAGGAAAAGCTATTTCAGAGGCTATGGAGTGTGGATGATGAAATTGTAATTCTTAAAGGGATGACAGATTACTTGGTGAAGAAAAAATCTGATCCAGCTGCTGATTTGAATGCATTTCTGATTTCATTAAGAAAGATTTGAATGTGGGTGTTATCAAGGTTCAGCTGCAAGATAAAATTAGGAGGCTGAAGAAAAAGTATGATAAAAATAAAGAGTAAGGAGAAGCAGGGTAAGAAAAGGACTTTAGCGGAGGCCCACGAGCAAAAAGTTCATGAATTTTCGAAAATGATTTTGGGGAAAAATAATGGGAATTATAGTGGAGGTGAAGCATTTGAGAATCCTAAAGCGAATGGGAGTGCTGTGAGGAAGACTCTGAGTAACAGGGCTGTTAAAGTTGAATGTGGGGATTTGAAGGAAGCAAAGAGAGAGGGGATTGAGAACGGTGATACAAAGATGGTGGCGGTGAAGTGTGAGAATTTGGAAGGTGCTAATGTGGGTTTTAAAAGTGAGGCAGAGTTTTTTGGCAGTGATAAGATGGTTAAGATGGAGGAGGCTGAGCTCTGTGTTTAGAAGCTGGGCTTCATGTGGATTTAAATGAAGATGGTTTTGGATGCATTGAAGTCCTCAAATAACTAAGTTTGTAACTGCTGATTTGTTATCAATGATGTAGGTTGCTCATTGAATTAGCTATTACGTCTTGATATATCTCGGATTTCCTATCTAAGTGTTATTTTAGTTGCTTATTGTGTTGTTCTCGATTGACATACTCTATCAAGAATTGCTTTTTAATCGAATAATACCGTGGTTTTTGAAATCGAAACTACAATCAGGAGCGGATCCAGGAAGGAAGTTTGGTGGGGACGAAATCAAAAAACCCTGGAAAAAAATCTGAAAACCTGAGCAAAAAAACTAAAAAAAATCTGAAAATTTGAAGAAAAATCGGGAAATCTGAAAATTGAGTGGAGGCGGCGGCCCCCACTGGGCCTCAAGTAGGTTCGCCCCTGATACATGTCACTGTGTCACGGGGTGCCTTTCTTCTTAGCACAGAAAGGAACACCGTGCGGCAGTAGTCTGCTCCGCTAGACTACCTTCCGCCTTTTCTCGGGACGAAAGAGATTTTGATTACAAATAATAGAAAGCTTGAAACACAATTGAAATGAAATTGATCATTGATTACTGAAAGCAAGAA
>CAIGRN010019635.1:0-13257 GCA_903798345.1 Fraxinus anomala
TCCGAAATATTAATCCCACAGAAGGGTTATGTAATGGAACAAGATTAATACGTAAACACTTGGAAAGTAATGTCATTTGTACTGAAATTGCTACTGGAGAATATAGTGGCAAGAAAGTTTTTTTACCCCGTATTCCCTTTATACCATTTGAATATGATAAAACAGTATTTCCATTTAAAAAGACACAATTTCCAATACGTGTATGCTTTGCAATGACTATAAACAAATCTCAGGGACAAACTTTAGAATATGTTGGCATATATCTTTTAGAACCTACCTTCTCACATGAACAATTATATGTTGCACTATCAAGAGTAAGGACAAGTTCATGCGTTAAAATTCTTACAAAACCAATATTATCCAGTCAAGTCCATACTCGGTGCACAAAAAATGTTGTTTACCAAGAAGTTTTATCTGTAGTTATATAATTTTCTTTTTTTACTTCTTCTTTATGCCTTACTACATTTACCATTATACATTACAATTTAAGTTTAGTATAACCCTTATTTTCCACCAACCATTACTATATTCGAATTCCATATATAAGCCGATTCTTATCAATAAACCTGAATGTGGCTACATTTAGAGTCTTAATCCATTTTCACATCTTCTTACATGGTGATTGTTATAACCTATTGTTTACTTCCATTTCTCTATGATTGATTATAAGAAATGTAAGATTGAAAATTGTTATTTCCATCCAACAAACATTTGTATAAGATTAGCTATTCTTATATGCTATAGTTTCATCTGCTTACCAACTTAATTTGGAGAATTCTAACTCACGGTGTACTTGTCAATGATATCAGGGAACGATTTGACATATATCAAATAATTTAACAAATATCTTGATAGTCCGTTTAAATTGAGGGTTTCAACTATTCTAAAATACTTTTTAGCTCAAAGTCACAGGATTACAAGAATGCAATGCCGTCTGCTAACTAAAGTACACATTAAAAGTGTTTGAGGATGCAGGCTATCTGGGGACACAGTCGGCTATGTTTCCATGTTGCAGAATCTTAAGGATGAGGAAGCCATTTCATAATCTAGGAGCTGCTGTAGTTAACAATTACAAGTAGAGTACCACAAGCTTTGAGGTTAATTACAGATAGAGTACATGTTTTGAGATATGTGAAAGTAAACCAGGCTGCTGTATATTTTTCTTTAGTGTTGGAATCAATAAAGTGTAATATACAAAAATAATATTATTTACTAAAGCTAGATTCAGTTACTTCTCATTTCTCTGGTTTAAGTTTTTAGACGTCAATGTTGTGTTAAAAATTGTTAACTGTGGCTTCTCAATTCAATGTGAATAAATGGTTGATTCATGAGAAGAGTATTAACTATTCAAATGTTAGTTGTAGAAGAAAAGAAAAGGAATAATGAATTTGTAGAAAATTTTATAATGTGTCTTCTCAATTCAATGGTTGTTGGATAAGGAAAAGAAAGATAAGATTGATAGCATTTATAATTTATAGAATCAAACTCTCTTAAGAAAAAATCATACATGTTGAACTTATGGTTGTGGCTAAAGTGAACGTTGAAAATGCTACAAATCTTGTTTGTACATTAACGAACTGTGAGTTAAGGGTGAAAAATTATGACAAACTTTTAAATTTAGATGAATGAAAAAATAAATTCACAGGCACACTGTATGCATTGGAGGAACATTGTTTCCACAAGGCATTAGATGATGCTTAGGTAACATTCGAACTTATGACTTGGAAAACTGGCGCCAAAACCAATATAGAACACATTAAGATTATGAAAATCACTGCCAGTTCCAAATGAAGTCTTGAAATTTCTTTAGATTGAAGAGTTTAGTATGAGGATTGGATGATTTTACTGGGTGAATTTGGATTTACCTCCATGCAAGGACATACATGACGCATCTCCGTGCGTCACGAAGACATACGGAGATACACAGAGGTATCTCCATGCATGCACGGAGACACATAGAGGCACCTCCGTGCTCTACCTCCATGCGCGCGTACAGAGACACGCGGAGGTACCTCCATGCGCTACCTCCGTGCACGCACAGAGGTACACAGTGACATCTTCGTGCATTTATAACCTATTTTCCTTTATATATCTTATTCTATTTTTCATTTTTTCGCGGAAACCTCTCATTTTTCTAAAAGTTTAGTATAATTTAAATGATTTTCGATTACGCAATTTTGAAAGAAAGCCAGAGCCTAAACATCCATACATTTTTATGCAGGTAGAAATAATCACTGCAGAAGACTCTTTTTGTACGGAGCGACAGTATCTCCATGCTGCACAGCTGGAGGCTTCTCCAGGTAAATCAACTAAAAATACAATTAATAATAAATTAGTATATTTCACGTATATATATGCTTACAAAAGTAAGATAAATTGTGAATATATATGTTATTCAGTTTTTCCCTTTTTCACAGAGAGAAAGACTGGTGGACGGGCACTCTTTCATCGGATTGATGTGATTGCACATTGTTGAGCCATATCTAAATCACTATGGCCAAAACATCCATACTTTTACAGGTAAAAATAATCATCACTACTTTGTATCAGTATGNGAAGGAGTGGTGGACGGACATTCTTCCATCTTTCGTCGTCGTTGGATTGATGTGATTTGTTGAGCCATACCTAAATCACTGTCGCCAAAACATCCATACTTTTCTTGTGCAGGTAAAAATAATCATCACTACTTTGTATCAGTATTCGCCAAATTATATAATGCAGTTTCTCTACACAAAATACTTTGTATTTCCTCTTCGTCTGTATTTCCTTCTCCTTGATGAATGCAAGGAAAATGAGTAAGAATTACAAAACAATTCCAAATATCCATCCAAGCCAAAGTGACTGGACTGCCAAAGTTATTGTGGCTGAAAAGGGTTCACTGAAATCTGCTAGAAATGGTTCTACCAGATACTAAAAAATGACATTAATAGACACTGAGGTATGTTGTTTCTTATATTTATTGAAGGCACAACTATAAATACTATACACTTTTTTTTCCTTCTTATTGTATTATAATATAAAAGGGAAATAAGGTGCAAACTACAATTTTCGATCCCAACATATCAGCTCTTGAAGATAGATTCATTCTATCCAAGACATATTTGATATCTAATGCGACAGTCAGATACACACCACCTCAGTTTAAGGAAACAATAGGTAAATTCCAATGGACTATCTNAAGATAGATTCATTCTATCCAAGACATATTTGATATCTAATGCGACAGTCAGATACACACCACCTCAGTTTAAGGAAACGATAGGTAAACTCCAATGTACTATCTTGGGAACAACCAGAATACAAGAGATTAAGGAAGACCATAGCGCACTACTGTCTTCGACGTATGTGTTTACTCCTTTTTTTCAACTGCGGTATTACATGGACACAAACACAGACATTTGTAATTTCTAATACCTTCCTTTTCCCTTATTACTACTTATTATTTTTATACATACACCTACAAATTATTACTTATTTGTTTCTTTGCCAATCTTTTTAGCTATCCTTAGAGTAGCTATTGATATTCGACCAAAAGGATTGATTCAAATGCATTTTGGATTGCAATCTTATGTTCAGGATGTGGTTCTTGTGAATGATGAGTTTGTACATCTACTGCATTTATTATATTTGTCTCAATTTATTCAATCAAACTATTATAACTTCTAATCTTTTTCCAAAGGTTTCAAATAATAGTGTTGACCATGTGGAATGGTTTTGTGGAGAGAGAATGTACTCTTATTTCAGATAATTTAACTAAGAGACCAATAGTTGTTGGAAAACAGCTTAAAGAATCATCATTCAACGGTAAGCTTTACACAAATATATTTATTGAGTTATTCCTTACTTACAATTTTTTGCTTTATTATTGCAGGCCTTTTAATATCCACAAAGCCAAGCAGCTCTTTCATCATTGATCCTCCGTTTGAACAAGCTGCTCAACTGAAGTCATGGTAGTTGCCTTTCTTCCTTTGCTATTGTTTTACAGCAGTGAATAAACCTTTTTGTTTGCTATGGAAAAAAACTTACTGTTTTATTCGATTTTTTTGTGTTTAGTCTGATTTACTGTTTTAATCAATCTTATATAAAGGGTGGATACAAATCTTCAAAAACTCAATGACATTGTAGCTAAAAAGTGTTATTACGAATTGACTTCCTCTAGGGTATCTGTTCTAAAACAAGACAAAATCACCCAGATAAGAAACATAGAGAGTCTTTCACTTGTGGTGAGTGATTCTTATATTAAATATTTACATTGTGGAGTTTCATCCTATTCCTTTTCCAACATATTTTTTTTCTATATTATCATAGCAAAACTACTTTTGGTTAAGAGGAAAGACAGATATCGCACATAATGATCAATCATTCTGGTATATGTCTTGTAACAACTGCAATAAATCTACTTATGTTGATTTCGATGAAATCCATTGCTGCTCATTCTACAAATATTCTTAGGCTCGTGCTATTCCAATGTCATAATAAATTTAATGCAATACATATTTTTCACCTCTTATGTCATCTATCAATTGTGTATGAATACTATGTTTTGTTAATAACAGAGCAAGGGCTTTTATCAAATTGCAAGACTCATCAGGATGTATTCATGCTACAATGATAGGACAGCCTACAGAAAAGTTTTTAGGGTGCTCCACACTCATGTTAATGAAAGAAATTGCTCAGGTGAATGTCTTATTATAAAAATATATTCAATTGTTATTATACTATCATGGATTCATTTACATTTACATTATTCACGTTCATTTTTTCATTATTTTCTAGGAAACAACTCTTCCAGAATCAATTGTCCCTTTGCAAAATGAAGAATTGTTTTTCTATGTCAAAGCTATCAAACAGAAAAATGGAGAAGAATACAAATACGATGTCATCTTTGTTATAGATGAATCTTTCACAATAACAAAAAGTCCACACAACAACATTGATGAAAGCACATCCCTGACTCCCTTAGCTAATTCGCTGCATTTCACACATGATGATAATGAATCATCAGCAAAAAGAGAATTATGCTTTGCTTCCAAGGAAGATGGAGATGAAAACGATGATGGCGGCAAAGGGAAAGCAATTGCAATGACTGAATCAGATGATGAACTTACTCAATGATGAACAATTGGATGCACCTTGAAGATAATTTTTGTGAAAGCTACGTTTAGTTTCGATTGCCTTTTGTTTCCAGTGAATGAAATGGAATTATGAAGTTTATAATAATGATTTTGTGACAGTGAATTAGTTATTGAACAAAACATCATTTATAGTTTAGTTTGGTTCTATAACTGTTGAACATCTTTTTTGTCTTGTGTTTGGCATATATTCAATATATTCAAGTAATGATTTGGTTTATCTCCATTCCAATGTTCACATCATTAGTAATAATAATGCAGTATGTATTTAAGTGATAGTTTACTTCATGTTTAATACAACTCTTTCTTTTCAATCTATTTTCAATTAAAAGAATTTTTTTATATTAATTTTTAATAGAATAGTTTTAATATTAATTATAACTACATGCATTCACACTTTCACCTACCCACTCAACTACCCACTCAAGCCTTTACACTTTCACCAATTGCTCACCAATTCCTGCAAAAAAAAATTGCTCTCCACCATTCCTACAAAACAATTCATCTCCAATTCACTTGAGCTTTCAGCCAACTGCAAGAAAAGGTAAGTTATCTCTACAAAAATATACCTACAAACACACTATTTTTCACTTTCCTTTGCACCAAGGGAAGTCGGACTCCTTGTGGGAGACACGAAGCCTGTGTCTCCTTGCACGAGTCGTATCTCAGTGCTCCGCATGGAGACACGAGAATGTGTTTAGTTGCAGCGCGCGGAGACAAGGAAACACTTTCTCGTGTCTCCGTGCACGACACGAAGGCACGTTCTCTTGTCTCCGTGCTCGGCACGGAGATAAGAAATGTACGAAGAAGTTTCTCGTGTTTTCGTGCATGGCATGAGACACATTCTCGTGTCTCCGTGCACTGCACAGAGACAAGAGATGCACGGAGACGCAACCTGCACAAAAACACAGTCTCTGTGCGGTCTCCCGTGCGCTAGGATAACATCATCCATCAAAAATTTACACTTAAGTTATGTATTTTTATAATTTTTGCAGATGTCTTTACATTATATATTATCTTCAAGTCACTAGTTTTCGACTACAATCAATCAATTTCCAAATTATCGATATGTGAAAGATTTTGTGGACTTTATCAATTCTGATCAATAGGCTTTATGTAGTAATTTTCATGGATTTATGAATAGAGTGATTTATAGACGAGAAGAAGACCAACAGTTTAGTAACAAATTAATTCACGAATTCATAATGAGACTTGTAGATTGTGGCAAAAACAATGAAGTTTGGGTGAAGTTAGATAACCATTTGGCACGCTGTAGTCTACTAGAATTTTGTCTTATTACGGGATTACCTTGCCACAAAATATCTGTTGATCTTGACTTCCATAATAATCGACTTAGAAATCAATATTTCCATGGTGTTAAAAGAATTAGTATGAATATGCTTTATGAAGCATTTCATCGCTGTGAAGATGAAGAGGATAAATTTAAGCTAGGATTAGTAATGTTAGTAGAGTGTGTTTTGAAACCGACTGGAAGACATATTGATTACAAAACACTGGGTATGGTTGAGCAGCTCAACGACTTCCTTCAATACCCATAGCAGCGTAAAGCATATTTTGTTTTGTTAAACTCACTCCGAGAATCTCAACTAGAAAGAGTACACAGACTAGAAGAAAATCAACAAAATGAATGTAAATATGCATTACATGGATATCCTCTAGCATTCTAGGTATGTTTTTCTATTCTTTTATTTTTCAAAAAGGTAAATATAGTTTACATATATCAAATCTTTATAATTTTTATATTCAATTATCTTTCAATATTGGATATACGAAACTTTCCCACATATTAGAGAAAAATTTGGACGCCGTAGATACAAAACATTGCAATTTCCAAGGATGCATAGATGGAAACCCAATAAATTTTGGATAGAGAACACAGTCAGGCAATTTTTGGATAAAGAGGAGGTCATTAAATTATTAAATTATATTTGTTTATTAAGTATTATATTTCTTTGTCTTTCTCCAACAAATCATTTCACTATTTCAATTACAGATTCAAGTCATTGCGGTCTTAAACCCTACCGAGGAAGAGTTGCAAACAATATGGTATACAACTCTTTCACTGCCGGATGACATTCAACATAATATACTAGATCTCATTGTGAATGGAGATATCAATAATTTAGCACAACAAATCCCTGAAAACATGCCTGATCGTATAACAAATGCTTCGGTTGGAGCTGAAGCTGGCCCAAGTTCTAGCTCGAATTACATCACTAGCTAAGAAATGGAGGAGATGTTCAATGTATATAGGCAACATGTAGTATCAAATGTATCAGATTTGTGCAATAGTTTGAAAATAAACATTGTTGAACAATAGGAAAGCCACTATGAAGCACTTCTTCGAACCCAGCAACAATTATTTGAACAACAGCAAAAATGGCAACAAGACAACTTTCAACAACAACAACACTACAGAGACATGCAATCCAGCATGCAGGGTTACGTGGATACCAGTTTAATTTCGGTGAGGTCTTACATAGATGAAGAAAATAATAATATGATGAATAAAATATCAAGCTAGGAAACAAATATGGAAGCTATTATAGGTTCCTTCCAGCGAGATATTCATCACCAACAAACTCCAATTCCAAAGGATGGCTCAACATCTCAACAACCATCTCAACAGATAGAAGATGTTGAACGATTAACCAAAAAGAAAAAATGAGAAAGAAATAGTACAATCTTTGACGAGCTATACTTTACAAAGTTGTACTTTGGAAGATTATCCATTTGAAAAATATACCGTTGTTAGAGATTGGATAGCAAATAATCCATCAGGGTAACCAATCTCACTTAGATATTAAAATTTTACTTCCATTCATTTAAAACTAATTTCAATTATCTTATGCAAAACGTATTGAGAGGATGGGACTGGCAATCTCTACAGTAGGGATGCATTGAAAAATATAATGGATACAAGACAAGATATCAATACTAAGGTTAGTAAAATTAATTCATCATTGATTTTACTTAATATATTTTATTTATACTTATTTATTCCATTACTTAATATATTTCATTCACCCTTATTTATTCTATTAGGATCTTGACATGGAATTACATTTGTTGAGGCGAGCTATCGAAGAAGATTACACCCATCTTTCAAAGGAATATGCAATTCTCGATTTCGGATTTGAAGCCGAATGTGCTCACGAGTTAACAATGCATAGATGCGAAAAACAAAGAAATCCAAGTAAAAAACAATCACTGAATGTTGTCCGTCTAGAACAATACGTAAATGGCATTTTACCATCGAGTGGTCGCCCATGGTTAGCATGTAATTATTTGTTAATTCCATGTTGCTATCCAGACAATAATTGGTATCTCTTCCGTGTGAGCTTTCGAGAATGGAAATTTCAGATATATGATTGAAGCCACAGTATTCATACCACACAACAAGTCATGGATCATGCAAATGCAACATTAAATGTGGTCCAATTATTATTATTGTAAGAAGTTTTCGTCAAGCCAGTTATAAGGAAAAATTGAAACAAACGGATGGAAGTAGAAATAATGCCCTACCTGCCTTACGCAAACAATGGGTAAATATTTATTTACTTCTTTTTCATCTCACTTTAGTTTGATATTTATCTCTATATCTAATTTATACTAACGAAAAATTTTCTCTTCCAAGCCAAACCTTGGAATGTTTTTGCTGAAATATATAGAATGCTTCATTTTTTGACATCCAATTGAATCAGTTTCTACCGACAAGATTGTTATATATAGACAAAAGATGGCAGTAGACATTTGCTGTAATCAATACTTTGTACGTCTTCTTTCATCCTGACGATGGATATTCTAATACATATTCACTCAGCAACAGAAAAAAGTCCTATATTTACAAAACTTTCTACAAATGAGTTTCTACTACAACAGCAACAACAGCTCCATCAAGAGGTAAGGTTTTTTTTTTTTACATTTCATGATTTCGTGCTTCTTCCAGTCAATTTACGGATGGTATCACTTTAATGTAAATATCAAGGAATGGAAATTCGCTAAAACAAGATTCCAAATTAATCAAACATTAAAGTATAATTTAGGTGCATAGCAGGTCACGCATCAGGCTATGATGTACCAAGCAGCACAAAAAGCGTCATTTCAAACTTCTAATTATCTTGAAATTGTCGTAAAAAGAGATATTTTTAATTTAAAAAATTAGTTCCTATCATACTCTCCAACTTCGAATATGAGGTATAGCTTTTTTTTTTCCTACCAACTTTTGACATTTTTTTTTTTACTTTTCGCTTTCAAGATTTATTCTGTTAATCGTATGAAGGAAACCATCAACTAACATCAATTCCAACATAACATTATTTCTATTTTGTCAATAATAATCAACTAACGTTCAACGCACGTTGTCTTCAATAGTTTTAATGTTAATTCTCAATCTTGAACGTATCATAAAGGTCACTTAAAAAAATGAAGGCGGATACACTCGGCTAGAAAAAGTTCTAAAACCCTCACATTGCTGCATTGCTTACAGGTACAATTGAGATTCAAATGTTAAGATCAAGTTGGATACATGGAAACATTGTCTAACATGAGTTTTTTTTTTCATTTTATTTGTATCCATCCATATAAAAGATAAAAGTTCGAGTAAGTGTATCTCCTTAATTGTTAATATGTTTCTTGTTTGCATTCTCTAAATTTCTCATTATTTTAAGAGAGATTTCCTTTTTAATTCAGGGTGTTCACCGTTGAAACCTATTGGAAAATACACGGGACGTGGATCACCCATGGGGGATGATCGGACCCTCAATATATTAAAGTGGATTGGAGGGGATGGTTTGAATTCTATTCAAACCCATAACTTCCCTCGATACCCATCAAATTTCATAACCTCCTATAACTTCCACCACTTTGTCTTGCGATTTGGGAGAAAAAAGATGGCAAGAAAATGGTATGAAATTTGTATGTAAAAATGCATTAGAATTGAAAAGTCCCTAAAACCACATTTTTGGCATGAAAACTCACAAAAATAGACATTTAAATTGTGAATAATAATTTATTCCATTTTGATCGGAATTGGGACCATGAAGTGCTAAAATATGGAGAAGGACATGAAATAGTAAGGCAATTCAATCATAAATGGATCTTGAAAATCATCTATTCAAGTAAGAATCTTGACTCAAAATTTATATTGAAGAATGTTGCAGATTTCTTTCATTGGTATCAGAGTCTTGAAGGTTGTTTTTCTTGCATATTATCTTGTTGAAAATGATTATTATGATGAAAAATGCATGTATACCATTTTTGTTGAATCTTGAGGCATCTTTAATAGCATGTGATGAAGTATAGAACATTAATTCATGAAATTTATAGAGTGTTCTTTTCATGACATAGATTATATCTACGAAATTTTATCAATTTTCGTTATTGTATTTGAGAGAAAATTGAAACCCTAATCGATTTTTTAGAAACTCTATATTTGTTATCAATGGAATAATTTGTGATTGGAATAAATATGTAGATGTTGACTAAGGATGAAATTCAGTCGATCATAAATAGTTATTAGAATTTATACTCTTGTCATATAGAGCAGCAAGAAACATATTATAGTATATATTTTGAGAGCTAAAGAAATTGTTTAGAACAGATGTATTGTACATCAAATGATACTGGTTGAGAATATGAGATCAATTATAGTTATGTAACTATCTCATGTACTGGATTTCAAGTATCACAATGAAACCAAATATTTAGTGGTATTTTAGTGAAAAATAGTGTTTTTTGATAAATCTACATACATGATAATATGTAATCATCATACTCTGAAAATGCTTAGGTATATATTTTGTCGAATCTCTAGAATTTTGTAGAATATGATACTTTGTGTATTAGAAAACTCTTAATTGAGTTTTGTATACCCATAGATGAACAATTTTTAGTTTATGTGTAATCTATTATTGAAATTACGAGCTAATTATTTACATGCACTTGTAAAGTATGTTGGATAGGTTAAGATTGGCTATTCACACGAAAAAGCTCCTTTGATGATTTCAAGATGTACTGAGATGAGAAAAGGTGATCATGTTGTGCACATGATTCGATCGCTGTGATGAAATATCAAGATGAGATTATTGTAAATAATTGAAATAGATTTTTTCTATTCATTAAACATGTTTAGTAGCCAGATCGAATTCTCAGTTTGAGATTGCTTCGATAAATGAATATAACATGATTTCAAGTTAGGTATGGGGCAATATATGAACTAGGATCTATATGGCATTATTCATTTTTAAGCCCTTGTTTAGTGGGGATTAAAATCAAATTTTTAATAGATTTTGATAAAAGTTGATGAAATGTGTGGTTGAAAAGTTTCATGTTCTATAAAATGTATGGATAAAATTAGTTAACTTTGACTTAGATTAAAATTTGAATTTTAATTTGTACCAAACAATGGGTAAATATAATATACACCATACAGAGGGAGAAAACACTTTTACATATATTTCATATCACTTATGCTTAAACGACCAATATTGGGTAAATTAGTTAATGGACCCCTGCTTCTTTATTGTGTGACACCATGAGATTTATATAACCTCATATATATTGTTATAACTTTTAACTATTTCTCGAGATTTTATTTCAGTGTTGTTACTTTAGCATTTTATCAATAACTATGATTTATTCAATTTGATGTAACATGTTTAGGAAAATAACTAGTTCAAAGTTGAAGAATTCTAGTAGGAAATGAAAACTATTTTGACCAATATTTATATATGTATTCACCAACCATACAACTATGTTAACCATTTAGATGTAAAATACAATTGTGAATACAACGATATAATAAGGATTTCAAGTATGTCCTATAAATATTCAAGGGATCGAAAATACTTGAATTAATGTTGAAAATGAGTTTGAGATATAGAAAGATGTGATGTACGCATAATAGAGCTAACTATGCATTTCTAGCGGGTTTGAAGTACAATGACCTCTAATATTAATCGTTGATCGTATGATCTATTTTTTGTATGAATTTTTATGAGATAGGCCTTGGAAAGGATCTAATGTCTGATATTCATTGTTATTTGTGGTTCGGGTCAAGTCCATCATATACGAGTGAAAGATGTAAAAAAAAAATATGGATCGTGGGTCATCATATGGGTTACTCGACCCACAAGTGGGTTGGAGTGAATGATTTGAATAGAATTCAATCCATAACTTCGCATAATCCCCATCAACTTCCATAAATTCTCATAACTCCCGACACTTCGTCTTGCAATTTGGGGAGAAAAAGATGTCAAGAAAATGGTGTGAAATTCGTATGTAAAAATGTGCCAAAATTGAAAAAGTCCTTAAACCATATTTTCGGCATAAAAACTCATAAAATTAGGTATTTAAATTATAAATAATAATCTCCTTTTTATCGGTGATTGGGACCATGGAGTTCTAAGAAGCAAATATGTTGATGACATCGCTCATGATGCTTTTGAGATTAGCCTATCAGTTATGATATCTGAAATGAATCTAGTCAGGTCCAACCTAAGAGAATGGTGGAATGACTTCAGTGCAACCTGACATGTAAGCTCTAACAAAGGGTTGTTCATTTCACTTGATGATATCAAGAATGGAGATAAGCTGTTCATAGGAAATTCTGCTACTTCTAAAATCAGGGGTCAAGGCAAAGTGATCTTGAAGATGACCTCTGAGAAAGAGTTGACTCTAAATAGTGTGTTGCATGTGCCAAAAATTCGAAAGACCCTAGTCTCTGGTTCACTGCTTAGCAAGCATGGTTTTCGCATGGTTTTTTAGTCTAATTAGTTTGTTTTGTCCAATGTGGACTTTTTATTGGTAAAAGGCATGTATATGATTGGCTTTTTAAGCTCAATTTAATGATTGTCAAGAAAAATATCAATAAAGCTAGTTCTTCTGCTTATTTGCTTGAATCTTCCAATCTATGGTACGGTAGATTAGGACATGTAAATTATGATACCTTAAGAAACTTAATTAACTTGAATCACATACCTACATTCCAATTGATTCAAAACATATATGTGAAACTTGTGTAGAGGCAAAGTTGATATGGTCATCTTTTCAAAGTGTTGAAAGAAAGATTGAACACATTGATTCAATTCACAGTGATATATGT
>CAIGRN010019639.1:0-12177 GCA_903798345.1 Fraxinus anomala
ATATTTATAGCTCTAAATGAAAGAAGGTATAAATTTATCGCAATAGTGTGGCTCATTTGCCATCTGAAACGGTCATATTAAAGTAGATTGAATAGCACTTCAAAATATTGAAACGGTATTATACCAGAATCAAAAGAATGAATCGTGGTCATCTCAATCTAGAAGGCAAATTCATTGTCAAGAAGATTAAAGATACTTGTATATTTCATTATGTACCTTTTAAAATCACATTTTTCATACACGTCGACACCCCTTGGTGGCGAAGACATTCTGGTCCAAACAAGGAAAATCAAAAACATTCCTAAACATATTTGGCGAAGACACCTCTTGCATTGCATGCATCTATCCCTTGAAATTCAAATCAAGGGACATATGCATCTGTCCACTTATCTATACAAAATCATCTGTACAAGTAGAATAATTGTTTTCATAAAAATCTTGTCAAATTTGAACAGAGTTCTCGAGGATCTGTACCTAAAATGGAATCTGATATGTCATTTTTTGATTAACCCCGAACAACAATGCCCGAAGTTGTTTCCAATCATCTTGAAAGTTTTCCCCAAGTGTCCTTTTCAGGTTTAATTGCCGCACGTGACGATTTCACATCACCTCGAGTTTTTACCTTGGTCTCTTTACTCTAGTAGGACTCTATCATCTTGAAAGTTTTTCCCAAGTGTCCTTTTCAGACTTAATTGCCGTACGTGACGATTCCACATCACCTCGAGTTTTTACCTTGGTCTCCTTATTTTAGTAGAACTCTACTTTCGTCTTTAAACTTATCTAATTCTGATAAAATTGGATTTTAACTAGCTTACAACTCCTACTCATATTGAAATACTCAAGTCTTTTACATCTTTTAAATAGATAAAGCTTCTAGTATCCCAATCCTATCAAGAGAGTGCTACTTACCTCTACATATAAGTTCTAATTCATTATTCAATTATGTTTTTACATTCAATTTATAGTTTTACGCTTATATTTCCCATTTTCGCTAACTTAAGTATCGGAGGGGCAACGAGAGCACACATCGACGTCTTTGTTTCCTGTGTCGGAAATTTTGTTCATGATCGTCCTTAATCCTCAAGCTCGAAAATCAATTAGGTATGATTTTTGGTAACATCATTGGCGCCGTCTGTGAGAAACTGTACGTTAACCATTTCATTAGAAATTATAATTTTTCAGAGTTGTTTGTTCTACCAAAACATAAAAAAGGTTAGCAGCCAAAAAAAAAAGGTAAAGATATATAGCAGGTTTTGTTTGTCCATATATTTACGAAGTTATATATCTCAATCTGAACCACTCCTTCCACGCCTAAAAATCAGTCTGGGCATTTTGTTACACTCGGCAATGTGCCTTTGACTATTTTACTTTGTGATTTAATTATTTATTAATTGGATAATATATATTTCAATAATTTTCTTAATTAAGTGAGAATGAAAATTTGTTTGTGATATTTTGCAAATGGGTATCTTTGAGTTCATGACATGGCATGAAATTGTATTGGAAATGAAATGCTTGCATAGAATTGTAAAAAGGAATGATAATTGAGCTTGATTTAATTGCTGTAAATAAATTATCATCATATATTGGAAATGGCCGGTGCTCTATACCATGAATTTAGCAGAATGCACATATTAGATTTCTCTTGTTCAAATGCACCATTGATTATCCTAATTGTTCAAGGCCAGTAGGCTCGTTATTCCTCGCAAGTAGGGGGCTAGTTCATGATGTTCTTATTATTGAAGGCTCGAAGGCGAGCCTTAGCTCGTGGCTTCTTATTATTGAAGGCGAGCCTTAATTCGTCGTTTTCTTATTGAAGGCAAGCCAAAGCTTACGATTTTCTCATTAATGAAGGTGGAGCCCTTGCTTGTTATTTTCTTATTGGAGGCTAGTCATAGCTCGTGAATATCTTATTATCAGAAGCCAAAGTCTTGCCCCGTGCAAACACTCAAAGCATTACCCCCGAGCAAGCACCTCAAAGCCTTGACCACATGCGACTACTCAAAGCTTTGCCCACTCACAAGTACTCAAAGTCTTGCCCACTCACAAACACTCAAAGCCTTGTCCCGTGCAAGCACTTAAAGCTTTACCCATGCGTAAGCACTCAAAGTCTTGCCCACAAGTGCTTTCCTATGCGCAAGCACTCGAAGTCTTGCCCACGAGCAAGTACTCAAAGCCTTGCCTCGTGCAAGCACTTAAATCCTTGTCCATGCACAAGTACTCAAAGTCTTGCCCACGAGCAAGCACTCAAAACCTTGCCCTGTGCAAGCACTTAAAGCTTTGCCCATGCGCAAGCACTCAAAGTCTCGTCCACGAGCAAGCACTCAAAGCCTTGCTCATGAGCAAGCACCTCAAAACCTTATCACATGCAAGCACTCAAAGCCTTGCCCCCCGAGCAAGCACCTCAAAGCCTTACCCACGAGTAACCACCCAAAGCCTTGCCCACGAGCAACCACCCCAAAGCTTTGCTCATGAGCAAATACCTCAAAGCCTTGCCCACGAGCAAGCACCTCAAAGCCTTGCCCCATTCAAGCATCATTGGAAACACTTCATACATTCAAGCAAAAATTATTCTTAAAAATCATCAAGTAAAATGATCGATCTTATAAGCCCGAAGCTTTCTTTCCAAGATCTATGTTCTCGATGGCCTATCAACATATCATTTACTCGACCTCAAGAAATCAACACTCGATCCGAGCAATCTGCATCTCATCTTCGAGCCTCGAGCATTCTAGGTAACATCCTCGAGTCCCGAACACGGATACACGGGGGCCAATGATATGTCATTTTTTTACTAATCCCGAACAAAAATGCCCGATGTTGTTTCCAGTCATCTTGAAAGTTTTCTCAAGGTTTCCTCGTCACGCTTAATTGTCGCACGTGACGATTTTACGGCACCTCGGGTTTTACCTTGGGCTCCTTACTCTAGTAGAACTCTACTTTCATCTTTAAACTTATCCAACTCTGATAAAATTGGATTTTAATTAGCTTACACCTCATATTCATATTGAAATACTTAAGTCTTTCACATCTTTTAAATAGATAAGGCTTCTAGTATCCCAATCCGATGAAGGGAGTACTACTTACCTCTATATTTGTAGGTTCTAATTCATTATTCAAGTATGTTTTTACATTCAATTTATAGTTTTACGCTTATATTTTCCATTTTCGCTAACTTAAGCATCGGAGGAGCGACGAGCGCACTCATCGATGTCTTTGTTTCAGGTGTCGGAGATTTTGATCGTGATCGTCCTCAATCCTCAAGCTCGAAAATCAATAGGTACGATTTTTGGTAACATCAGTCACAAATTATCGAATTTTAATATTACAGTTTATTTTATTGGTCATAAATAAAAAATTATAGGTTACAATTTATCAATCAGTCACGTATTTTTAAATTTGTTGGTCACAAATTATCTAATTTTAAGGTCACGGTTAACCAAATAGTGGGTCACATATGACCACCACCTACACTACCGCCGCCTACACATCACCACCACCACCACCATGACATCACCACCAACAAAATCGTCGCCACCAGATCTAATCGACCGCTAACAAAAACCATGACAATCAACTCTATCTGATCTCTAACCACCAACAACCACTACCCCGTGCCGTTACCAGATCTAACACCAACCCCATAACTGCTGCCACCACCTCAACAGCACTACCACCACCACCACCACCACCACCACCACCACCACAACAACATAACCACCAACAAAACTGTCACCACCAAATCCAACAAAAAAAAAATCCTAAACCAGCCACCACCTCCATTCCCTTCACCACCACCATCCCAGTCACCAACAACAACAAATACATCACCACACCACAACCACAACCACCACCCACCACAAACCCGCCACCACCTCCAACCATGTCGTCGTCGCCAGCTAAGCTACCACCCCACCAACAAAATCATCAAGTCCGCCACCACACAAACACCATTCCACATCCACACAAAATACCATTCAACGATCAAAACAAAAAAAAAAAATCAAACAGAGCCACGGGCAACGATCTCCAAGTCGTACCACCCCCGTTACCGCGCAAACCATGGGCCACAAAAAATAGTTGAAGAAACGCCACAAATAGGAGAAGATTTCAGATCGTCGCCCCTACACTTCCCCGCGCAGAGGCTCCGATCTCTTCATTGAGCAATGCGGTGCTGCTTAAGTGGTGGCGACGGTGCGATTACCGCGGCAAGTGCTCTAACGATGACGACGTCTGATAGAGAGGAAGGAGATGAAGAAGATGGGGAGGGAAAGTGAGAAGAATGAAATAAAATTAAGGCTTGCAATTGAATTGGGTGAAAACATTTAATATATAATTATTATGTAATACCTTATTTTTTATTAAATAAAGTTTAGATCTGATTTTTAAATTTGTAAACTTAAATCTTTTATAAAAAAACTTTTCCAAACTACCATTATATCGTCGACTCCATAATTCTCAAAAATTAATCCCGTGTTTTAGAAATATAGAACATATTGTTTTCAACGAATTTGTGATGAAAATTTTCCCATCTCAAATTTGTAGCCATTAATTGGTATTTTTCATTTTGGTATGCATTTTTCTTTATTTTAGTTATAGGGGATCAACGTTGATGGGCTCCTTCGGCCCATGTGGAGCAGCCAAATCCATTAAAACTAATTGTGGACCAAAAAAGATTTAGCCCATGTTTGGACTTTATTTTTCCAAAAATGATTTTTTTTCTTTTCAAAATTCATTTTTAACCGTACTTTCTCTCATAAAATAATATTATACGTATACTAAAAAAAAATCTTATTTTTTAACCACATATTCTTAAAAAAATCACTATTTCAAAACACATTTTTCTCCAAAATCTCATTTTAATGGAGCCTAAATCGGAGCTTAGTATTCGTTTGCTAAAATTTCAAATTTTTAACTCAAAATAATTTTATTTTGTAATGCTTCTCGAAGAGGAAGATTTTACACCCTTTATTACTCGTCATTGTGTTAGACACAGTTATCGCCTATTAATCAAGAGTTAGTAAATAAGATAAAGATAGTGGAGATACTATTCAAAATAAAGTAATGGTCGAGAATCAATTGATTAATGCAAAATTGAAATTGGAGTCAATTGATGTCGAAGGTCCCGCACGTGTATGCAAAAAGCTAATGTTGTCATTAGTTATATAATCATATTAATCGAGTAGTCATAAATCATGAAATTTAGGAGTTGGAACTCTATCAGTAAGTCAATTCAGTAATTATTATTATTTTCTTATATTGAATGTGATCGTGATGTGCAACTAGTCCATGAGTATCCAATCTTACGTGCACCTTCTTTAGTAAATTTCATGTTTAGAATCAATCAAAAATTGCGATAATTGACTAAAGAATACTCAATTCCCTCCTCAAAAAAAGGTGGTCCTAAAGCCCTGCGAAATGAGAAATATAAAAATCAATCATGTCACATGTACGTTATATTTGATATCATTATTTATATTGTGTCATGTGTCAACACGTCATTAGCCAATAAAAAAAAATGTTTTCCGCCCCCTCACTTTTTGAAAACACAGAGAATATTAAGCAAAATATAACTTATGAAATAGGCACTTAGCATTATTCGTATAAAATTTGTACAAAATTGTTGGTGCATTGAATCTTGAAACCAAGTTAAATGAATAAAACATCCATGTCCAATAATTGCTATTTTGGCCTCTTCTATTGACACGAACTCAATCAAACAGGAACCCGTTGACTGTGTAGAAAAGGATTAAAAGCAACGTAAAAAGAAATAATATTTGGGCCCAATAAGTTATTATATGGGCCATATCGTACAGCCTGTATAGTGGGCCCAATAATTTTATTGTAACAATTGTTGGTACTCGTGATATTGTACAAAATCGTACTAGATTTGATCAGGTACGTACCTATATTCTTCTTTCAAGTGGTCGTGTCAAGTGTCACAAGTTTCTTATCAAATATTTATTTAACCGTTTAATTACATTGTATATTTGTAATTAGGCCATGTTTGCTGCACATTTTGAGAGTAAAAATGTATTTTTACTGTTGATGTGATAAAAAAGATGTGGTTGAAAATGAAGAAAAAATTATTGATGTGATGAATTTTTTTTTTTTTATTGAACAATGTGTGATTGAAGAAAATAATGTGACTCAAACATGGACTTAATAAGTAACTTTAGACGAGAGTTAATCATCTAACAAATAGGGCTAATTCAGACCCATTTTTAGGTTGACTTGAATTCTAATTTGTCAGTCTAATTCAAATCATCGACACCTAAATGAATCTATGATAAAATCATTTATTTACAATAGAATGATAAGCGAAGTCAACATATCTTAATTAATACAATATGATTTATGGCTACGCAAACAGTTTAAGAACAATTTTAGATATGATACAAGATGAACTATTGTAAGGAGTTCGTTAAAATCACTTGATTCGAAATATGGCAAGGTAACTTTCGATTGAGAAACGACTTTTGATGAGCGTTGCAATGACTATAAGTTTATTTTGACACTTTTAAATCAACTTGTCCGACCCTTGAAATTTTAATTTAAATTTTACGAAGCGAAGAAAGTCACAAGAGGTTTCCAAGGAAATTCTTGTACCCACAAGAATTTTATTTGGGGCACTGCACGTGCAACTTGTACTTTAATCAATCTGAAATTGATTTGACACAAATCTCAAGATTTTTTTAATGATGAGGGCTCCATTTGAAGACCTAACAGAGTTTAATGCTGGCCTTTCTACTCTTGATTTCAACCCACTGTCGGCGGCTGGTAAAAAGTCAAAATAATTTATTTACTGGTCGTTGGCGTTTTTTGTAAAGAAAAAGGAGAATCTCCGTCTGAATAATTTATTGTGTAAGAAAATAAATTAATATCGACATGTCAAACTATGGAAACTAGACTGGGCGTGACACATATGTTGACTATTCACTGTGGATAAGTTGATCGAGCCTCGATTGTTACCCTAGTAAAATTTGGAATTAATTTATTATCAGTGTTGCAGATAGGACATTATAGTGTGAATAAAATTGTACGTATTGTTTATTAATTATTATTATTAATATTAAATGTGATCAGCATTAATTTAAAGCTGANTATAGTGTGAATAAAATTGTACGTATTGTTTATTAATTATTATTATTAATATTAAATGTGATCAGCATTAATTTAAAGCTGAATGCAAGCTGGTGTGTCTAGACATTGCCTTTACAATGAGGAGGCAAATATCTTGGAATTTGATATCCTCCTCCCTTCCTACTACCTTCCAAATGTCCCCCAGGTTTAATTTACTGTATTTCGCTTGTACCATCTCTCTCTCTCTCTCTCTCTCTCTCTCTCTCTCAGAGGTTTATATTGAAGAAACCATTTAAACATGAAAGTGCGTTCTGATTTAACTGTTTAAACTTATAGATAAAGTAATTAAATGTTGTGCAAAAACAAGCAAAAGAGTTAAGGTATAGTCTTGATGCTATCTGTTTATAAAAGTTGAACATGTAATCAAGTTTTCGAAGAAAAATTGAATTCTACTTGCATACGAAGGTACACGTCGAAAAACTCAAAACTTATAAGTTCAAGCTAAACATCTCCTCTTCTATATATAGAACACAAATCCCTCCTCTTCCATCTTGTGTATCAAGCCATATTTTGTCCCATCCCTCTGCTCCCTCTCTCTCTCAGTCTCTCTACAAGTATATCTATAAATCTCACTTAAAACTTCTCTTGTATACTTACATAAACACAAAACCCTGTTGTTCCATCTTCTCTATCAACCCAAATTTCAATACCAAATGGCCTTAAATTCAATCCCCAATATATCTCCAAGAAAGCTAAGACATGATCTCTACTCATATTCATACCAACAAGACTCAAACATCCCACTAGTCATCTCTGTTCTTGCTTCCCTCATTGAAAGAACATTGGCCAGGAATGAAAGAATTGCCAAAAATTGCAATAAATGGCCATTGTCAAAGGATGCCAAAACCCAGGTTTTCGACTACGACGAGGTACCGGACATGACGATTCAGTCCTATCTTGAGAGAATTTTCAGATACACTAAAGCCGGACCATCTGTTTATGTTGTTGCCTATGTTTATATTGATCGGTTTTGCCAGTTTTATCCCGAGTTTCGACTTGGTACGAGGAATGTGCATAGGTTGCTCATTACCACCATCATTGTGGCATCCAAGTATGTAGAAGACATGTAAGTGATCTTTAACTTATAATTACATTGTTGTGTATTTGGGAGTCGACTCATTCTTCTTAAAAGTGCACTTATAGTTATCTCCACTTCAATAGAAACCGACAATGAATGTACTAATACTTCGAGTAGTGTTTTGGTACATGTTAATCACTGGAGATAAGAACGAGTGAATCTAGTCTAGGAAAAACATTGTCTCTCATACTTGTCGGTGGGCTTTTATCATAAAGCTTCAAATTTTCTAGCAATAATTTAGTGGGGTGAGACTGTGGTCTTGGAACTCCACACGTACTATTTAAATTTTGAATACAATTGTCTTGATATTATAAACACTATTATTCAGTATTTATCATTCTCCTTCACAAAATCGACCTTAAATTCATTGATACTTACTTTTTTTGACGGTCGATCTAAATTATTCTCTCTTATTTTGTACAGGAACTACAGAAATTCTTACTTCGCTCGAGTTGGTGGAGTAACAACAAAGGAAATGAATAAATTGGAAGTTGAATTTTTATTCATGATGAAATTCAAATTGCATGTAAATGTCAGTGTTTTTGAGAGTTATTGCTGTCACTTGGAGAGAGAAGTTAGTATTGGAGGAGGTTACCAAATTGAGAGGACTTTAAGGTGTGCTGGAGAAATCAAATCAAAACAACGAGAAGAAACGAGATATAATCACAATATCGCTCGAATTTTACTGTAGTTTGATAGATTAATTTGTGTTTGTACAGAAATGGTACGTTTGGCATGTTGTAATCAAGGTTTGAACAATATAATGGGCGGACTTATTTTAGCTTCTTTTTTTCGAGTAATGTCTAACATTGAACCTTACCAAAACATATTATAACGGGGAGTATAACTTAATGATTTTCGTTTGCTTCCAAAATGAGAAGTTTTAATATAAACACACGTTTGTGGCAAAAAAATTTGTGATTCCCATTGATTGATGGGTTGGTAAATTATTTGATTTCATTAGATCTTTTAATATATGAATCTATCTCGTCGATAATAGATCTTCTAACGATGATCAATTTGTTGGAAAAAAAATGATTTAATTAGTTGATTTGATCAACTATTGACCAATTATTTTACTGGGTCTCGTTAGTTGGGTAAAAGATTTCTTTGGCCGAGTGTTTTCTACACCATGAGTAGTTTAATGTAATGTATTTAATTTCTCAAAACCAATTCAGGGTAAATGCGAAATTAAGGTCAAAAGATGATCACTTGAAATTGAAATATATTGGGAATAAAAATTAGTGAAAAATTGAAAAATGACAATCTCATATAAAAAAAACTAAAAGAATATAAATCACTTTATATTGTTCAAGTTTGAGATTGTTTGGGCCCTAAAAGGTACCAATAGTCTTTGAAATGAAAAAAACCTACATGCTAGTAGGTTAAGCCAAAACTCACGAGGCCGTCCGACAGGCTCAGCTCGGCATGGGTCGTGGGCTTAGACTAAGTTGGTATATATTTTTTTGATAAAATAATATTTGAATTATATTATTTTCTTATTTAAAATAATAATATATTTATTTATATTATTTATTTTCTCTAAATTTTTTGTATGCGACACGTGGCTTCTTCTAAAATTTGAGGATTGACAGTTGAACTGACTATCCAAACGAGTTGTGTCTGTTTAAGACACAACTTTTGGATGTTGTGTCTTTTGAACACAACTTTTCAACCTCTATATAAAGGTTTTCATAATCCAAATTTTATTCATTCTAAAATCAATTCTGATTTTTCTCTCTTACAAATTAAATTCTTTCACCCCTTCATTATTTCATATTTTGCATTTCGGTTTCGAAAGTTATTTTCGTACATTTTAGTCCTATAATTTTAGAGAGATAAAAAAAGTGAGTAGGTTCATCGGGTCTTATAATTTAGAGTATTACTATTACAAGTCAAGGTCGTTGTAACTTGGAAAACGAGTGTCGGTATCTTGAAAGATGAGTGTCGAAATACCGTCATATCAGTGCGGGGTAATAATGTCTTAAGGAGAAAGAGTCGAACTCTTACATCAATCATTATCCCTTTATTTCGTTCATTTTTGCAAGTCGTTATTCTGTCCAAATTATTGCACGATAGTATCATTATTTGCCAACAATTTTAAGACGATGATGGTAAGTAATACAACATCTATCATACCCCCTAACAATGCTCACAAAGAGAAATCGAAAAAATTCACTGGAGTGGATTTTAAGAGATGGTAATAGAAAATATTGTTTTATATCACAATTCTAAATTTGACAAAATTCTTGGATGAAGATGCTCCAATTGTTGAGGAAGAGGAAACAGATTCTCAAAAATGATTACATATGCATTAAGTGTGGTTTTAATATAAATACATTTATCACACTTGTTAATCTTAAAATCATTGACAATATAGTTTTGTCAAATTTTGCATACCATGATTTTGACGCTTGCTTTAGTCCATATAACGACTTAATAAGTCTACACACATTTTTCTTCTATCCGGAATAATGAACCCTTCGGGTTGTTCCATGTAAATTTCTTATTTTGGCTCACCATTTAAGAAAGTTGTTTTGACGTCCATCTGATGGATTTTCAAATTATGCAATGCTGCAATTGCAATTAATACTCTAATAGATGTTATTCTTGTCACATGTGAGTATGTATCAAAAAAATCAAGACCTTCTTTTTGTTTGAATCATTTAACTACCAACCCGGTCTTATATTTATCAACTGATTCATCAGTCTTTAATTTTCTTTTAAAAATTCATTTACAACTTAATGATTTGTTATCGGTGGAAAATCCACCAATTTTCAGGTATGATTCTGCATAATAGAATAGAATCAATTTCACTATTGATAGTCTCTTTCCAAAAGGGAGCTTCTGGACTAGATATTGATTCATTGAATGTCCTAGATTCATTTTCTAACAAATAAGTTAAAAAATCTGAACCAAATGATGTAGATGTTTTGGTCATTTTGCTACGTCTTGATTCTTCATCACTTTGATGATTACCAATTCAGTATCATAAATTCGTTTTTGCGAACTTATCTCTTTTCTATCTTTATAAGGAAAATTGTCCTAAAAAAAATACAGCATTCATATATTCAATAATAGTATTTTCATGTACATCTGAAATGTCAGACTTATGTACAAGGAATCGATAAGCACTACTGTTATTAGAATATCCAATGAATATGCAATCGATGGTTTTAGGCATATATATATAATTTCTTCCATTGTTTAATTATCATTTAATAGTCTCTTTCGAGTTGTATTCTTAGTGTGTAATTAAATATCCCTATATGACAACATGAAGAGACCTAAAATCAAAATAGTAAGTCCACCCGAGTTGGGCTCGAGCTGAGCCCCATATTGGGGCACCAGCTCGAGCCTGGGCCGGCTCTTAATTAAAAAAAAAATGAGGCAACAGCTGCTGCCTGCGCAGACAGCTTTTTTTTACTGCCTGCGTAGGCAGCATAGGAAAAAAAATCATAGCCGGCTCGGCCTGCTAAGGGTCGGGCCGAGCCTCTTTTCTTTTTGACGGGCTTTGCTCGGCTCGACTTGGCTCGGGCCAAAAAAGCTCGAACCAAGTCCAAGTTTTTTTTTTTTTCGGCTTGAGCTCGACTTGACTCGACTCGTTGATATAGCTAGATTGACTTTATTTTTCACTCAAATTTTTACTTTTGAAATGTTTAATTTGACAATTTTTTTTATGAAAAATATTTTTCAACTTTTTGCCATGTGACCATATTTTCTTTGAAAACGAGAAAAATATTTTTTTAGGAGGGGATGATTTTAATTTTTCAGGTAATTCATTCACTCTTTCTTTCTCCCATCTATCCATTAATAAACAATGGATAAATATAATTTTTTTAAGTTGGAAAAAAAATCAATCAAACATATTTAATTAATAATTTTCATATAAATAAATTTTAAACAATTAAATTGCTTTGAATTTATTTGTTTATTTCATATAAATTTTACGCTC
>CAIGRN010019645.1:0-10492 GCA_903798345.1 Fraxinus anomala
ACAATCAACACAAAATTGGTCAAACACGCGATGGTCGTGTCACTCCATTATCCATTCGACTTACCACCGATTCCATACTCAACAATACCAATACCAACCACATCAATATCAAACCCAAACCATAAGTAGCCAACATCATCTATCTCCAAACTAGGACTCATCAAACCACAATCGACCACTACCGACTCCATCATCAGTCACCCGCAACAAGAATCGTCCACAATTGATGCCCATTACAACCACCATTTTCTTTAGGGGCAATTCAACAATCGTTGCTACAAAACCACCACGATCTACTACCGCCACTCACGTAGAAAGTAGGTCCACCATCGTAGCTAGCGCCAGTTTGCCATCATCTGCCAGTGCACCCACCGTCCACTGATTCATCTTGTGGTCTATTTTTCCAGTTTGCTGCAATCTCCACCCTCAACAAAAATATTATGCTTTCAAGATGGTCGTGTCACTCCATTCTTCTATGTCCTTCCTATAATCACCGACGAAAGAGGAGGCGAAGGGTAGTCTCGTCCGTTTCGACAAGCCTTTGTTGATGTCATCGCGTTCGGTTGCGCGTTTAACAGATCAGGAACTTGGATTGGGTTCAGAATCAAACAGATAGGAGTCTTGATCGTAAGTATTGATGCTAAACGACGGTGTTTGGGTGTTGGTGGAAGGTTGGTTAGGATCGTAGTGGTCGACGGTATAAAGTAAGGCTCGAGCGGCCTTGTGCGGTGCCGGAAGTGGATGGTAGATGGAAGGCAAGGCGAAGCGAGGCGAGGCGAGGGTGGGTGGTGGGTATAGTAACAGTAAGAGAGAGATACAGAGAAAGGAAGAAGGTGAATCATTTTGGCTTGAGGGATTAATTCGAGGACGGGGTAAATTTAAAATTTTATTAATTACAATTAATAAACATATTTAACACCTGAATTTTGAAATGTACACTTTATCCTCTTATTTTTGAAATGCAATCTTGAAAAGAAGGGTTTTAGGTAATTTTCTCTGAAATAATTGACCCAAACTGGTACATTCGGGTTGGATGGGTCGGTTTGTTCGCCGTCCAAATACCCAGATTAGGAATCAATTTCCTTCTTGAAGACCAATTTGCTACTGCTCCTATAGGTTTAGGACCATTGGAGCAATATTCCGACCTCGATCTGGAGCGACCAACTGCCACATTTGTGTTCGGGTATATCATGGGCGTAAATGGGTCCCACTTCTCCATTTTAGTCAATTATTTTATTTAGCAGCAACATTTACCCTTTTCACTCGATACTCTCTAGCCTCGATTATCAAGTCTTCGAATTCCCTTTGGTTTTCATCTACCAAGAAACCCATAAAAACAAGATTTTCAGCTAATCAGTCATTACAGCAACACGCACAAATAGAAAGAGGGTGTTGGATGGAACCGAAGTTTGCTGCGAAGCCTATACCAGCAGGGCGATACGTTCCAGGACGCACTGATTTGGATAGGATGCCGGAAACCCCAACTCGCGGAGCCAACCACCGCCGGGCCCACTCTGAGACTTTTTTCCGTTTTCCGGACCTTGATGACATCCTTCTAGACGACGTGGCTTCAAATCTTAACTTCGACCTGCCCCCAAACCTTCCATCCCTCCCTAATGGGCCGCCGGCTCAGCCGGCGTGGTCTAATAACAGTGAAAGTAGGTCCGTGAGCCACGGGTCCCACTTCCGGAGCCTTTCGGTGGACGCTGACTTCTTTGAGGGGCTTGGGTTTGATGGGCCGGCGCCGTCGACGGAGGAGAATAATAAGGCTGGCCAAGCGAGCGGTGGGCCGAGACATAGACACAGCAATTCGATGGATGGGTACGGTAGTGCAACGTCGTTTGAGGAGGATTCTAGTGCAAAGAAGGCTATGGCAGCAGATAGACTTGCCGAGCTTGCCTTGATTGACCCAAAGAGAGCTAAAAGGTTTGACCTTTTTCTAGCGTTGGCTTTCATTGAAGATTTTTCGGATTTTTCTTGAATTTTTATTGAAGATTCATTATTTGGAATATTTATTTTTTCATTTATATGGGCCTAATTAAGGTCAAGAAACATGAACTAGGTCAGCAAGAAAATGTTTTGTATGAATTGGTGTTTGATGAGCTATTTCAGACTTTGCTAGATGTACACCCAAAAGTGTACATCTAGATTGACAGCCCCCTCACAATAGGGGAAGTTGTCAAACTTGGTGTACGAGTACACAAATTCTTTATTTTATGTTTGTTTGAAATTGACGTCGCTAAGCCCTATCGTCAACGTTGTGAACCTAACTTCAACGAAAATCCGGCAAAACACAAGTGAGATCTGCCACTGGGGATGGTATCAAGTTAGTGAATGCTGTTGCGGGAAAGTCCAGTACAATTTTAGTAAGAAGTTGATAGCTTTATTTGTTACATGGAGAGAATAGTCATTTAGTATTTACAATGAGGGAAGAGAGGGAGAGCTGGTAGCCATCTTGGAGAATTAGTGATCTCTCTTATCATATGTTGATTCTCCTCAGATTCCAGTGGGCGCTGCACTGCGTGACTCGAGCTTTGGCCTTTCTAGTATGACTTCGCACAAGCTAGTTGTGCCATTATATTACAATCAGTAAATGGATTATGGTTCAAGAATTTCTTGCATCATACTTTTAATTCCCGAAAACCTTTTTGGTTCAATTACTTACCGTCTTCACTCTAATGCTGCAATTTGATGCACTTATACAACTATAATTCAGTCCTAATTGAAAGAGTTCAATTTCCATAATCAAAGAGCCTTTGTGACTTTACTTCTCACAATGATGGTTTTCAAGCCCTTTTCAGTTTGATATATTTGTAGTAGTAGGAAAAGGGAATATAAGTATCCAAAGGCCACATAATAGAAGAGACATTTGGGCTTTTTTCGTGAATGAATTTCTACCTTAAGCTCTTCTTATGGGTGGTTTTAGGGAGTTAACTTTCAAATTTAAAATTGAATCTCCCAACCCACATGGACTCCCTAGACGCATTTTCCAACACTAGGCATTCTAGCTTGGTTGTGGAAGTTAGCTTACCTTGTTATATTATATATTTCACCCGGGCAGAGAGTAGGTGGAACTCTTTTGCCAGGTTTCATCTTGGAAAATTTTTAGTTATCGATGCTGACATGTCGTCTCATCATATGAGGTCAGCAAGCTACATAGCACACGATAAATACTATTAATACATTTCTACTTTTTCTATGTTTTAGGTTTCTAATAAAACCGGGAAGGGAGAAATGATTGCTTAATTTCATTCCTGTCCTACATGATAGCTGTCTAAAAGAAACTTTTTCCTTAGTCAAGTGCCTTGGTTCACTTTTAAGAAACTCCAGTATAATTCCTATATTATTTTGAGTATTCATTGGATTAATAGTTTTATTTTTTTTCTTGAAATCCAAAAGATTTTTTTATCCCTTTGCCTATCTTTATTCAATCTCTCTGTGTACACATATCTGTTCTTGTGTGTATGTACTAATGTGGATGAATGTTCACGATATTTATTTTTAGTTATTTTTGACATGGATTGAATTCTGATTTACTTGTAATATTGCAAATTGAAGCTGATTTTTTCTATTGTAGGATTCTTGCAAATAGACAATCTGCTGCACGATCAAAAGAGCGGAAAATATATTACACAAGTGAGCTGGAGAAGAAAGTACAGACCCTGCAGACAGAGGCAACAACACTATCTGCACAGATCACTATGCTGCAGGTATATACATACTACTTGATTGTCATGTTTTTCTGAAACAATATTAGAAAGCATTTGTAATTGCACAACGACTAATAGCTAACTTGATTTGATAATTTTCTGCTGAAAGGATGTCGTTAATTTTGATATTTGGAAACATGTTGTAAAAATAAAGGTCCATATTCAAAAAATTTCAGTCGATATATTGGAATCATCCTTTCATTCACGTCATCTTATTTTCAATTTATTACGATGGACCCATATTATGGAAGCATTATAAGTCATGTTTTTCAATGGTCAGTCTTGTGTCTGTAATGCATTTTGCCTCTTTTTGGATCCCATTTTTGTGCTGTCAGTTGTTAGCAGCAGCAATTGACCTTAAAGGAATTCATTGAAAATTGCAATAAATTCATAGATCGGGTCAACTGATCCATTTTAAATTACAAAATGTCTATAGGGTCTTTTCCAATTCCTTCTGTGCACTGATTTAAAACTAAAAAATATTTGATTTTTTTCTAACGTTATGGATAAAACCTTTTGCCGTCATGCAGAAGTTGTCACTCTTCTGAAGTCGAATGGCCTTAGATTTCTGCCACTAGCTAGTCTCTTAACAGCCACCTTTCCAGTTTCATTTAGTAGTTCAGCTTTACTCTCCCTATTTCCATTCCTATCTCTTATACTCTGTTCCATTTCTAAATCTTCATTAAGCAATTTAAGCCTTTTTGCCTTACCTAAAACCAGCTGAGTATTTCACCTTGTGTGAATTCTGATTCCTTCTAACAGTTACTAAAAACTCCATCTTGTTGAAGCCACATATTCTCAGAATGGAAAGTGGCTTCTGGGGAAGGTTTTCTGCTATATCATTTAACAAATTTAAAGTCCATTCCTCGAAAGTTGAAACCCTCAAAAGGAATACCCTCGAATAAGCCAGATCTATTACTTTATGCACTACCAAATCCCAACTCTTCTCCTCCTCAGAAGTGCCTAGGTCATAGGCACTTGGAATTTCAACATAATCAGCTGCTAAAGATATCATCAGTGGACTTCCACATCTTCCAGCTTTTCACAGTTGACCCCTGTAAGCTACAATTACCTTTCACCGACGTCAATGAGTTTCTGGCAAAATACTGATAAGATATGAATGATCGGACGGAAGAGAGTTGTTTCTCATGCCCTTTTGATCTCAAAGATATTTTGGCTGGATAAGAATTGATGGGCATGTCTAGTTTTGTAAAAAGTTCATTCTGGTGCACTTTGTTAGCTGGACAGGAGGGAGATGGATTTGTTATTTTGCTTATTTGTGTGTTATCTAAACAAAAGAATAGGTTTCATGTAGAGGCAAAATGCACTAAATGTTTTGTGAACCTCTGAGGCTTATGTTTACCTTTTCAGATGGTCATTGATATAGAGGAATGAAAGAAGACTCTCCATTTAGTTGACCCTAGGTAAGTGTGTGATAGGATTAGTTAATTTGCAACAATGATGGCTCGTTGTCTTTGTAACACAGATACTTCAATTAGGGTAGCGTGTCCATGTCAGTCGATACCGACACTTCTCGGACATTCTACCGTAATCATTTTTCTTTTTATATTAGAAATATTATATATTGTTAATTCNTATTCATGTTTAAAAGATTTCAACAGGAAAAATTAATAATAAGTATAAAACTAAATTTATACTGTGTAAATGGAGAATTTTTAAGAATTTAATCAACGTGTCGATGACGTGTCGCGTCTGTACTTTTTTTTAATAATCGCGTGTCAGCGTATCCGACATGTATCGTACGTGTCGGACACACGTGTCCATATCGATGCATCATAACTCGTTGTAAACTATATATGTTGACTTGGGAAGCAGACTTTTTCATTCCACTGCAAATAAAAAGAACATGATATATATTTCATCATGTGATTCTGGGATGACAATTTTTTCTCGTTCCAATTTGCAATATGTGATGTAGGACCATAAACCATGGAACAAATTCAAAACATTAAAGTAAACTAATGGTAAATTCTAATAAATATGTCAATTGTCAATTCATCAAAGGTACCAAAATTTTGAAATGCCTTTGTATATATAGGCAGGGTTCTAAATAAGGAAATGATCAGTTATAGTGATGAGTCCTAAACTAATGGAAACTGAATGAATAACCTCGCTGTTACATGATCACAAATTGTGTAACAATGGCTAATTAAATGATCAAATGTATTGATAAGACAAAAATTGGAAGAAATTGGATCAAGTAAATCCATAATATAAAGTGAAATATAATAAAATGTCGATACTAGTGGCTAATTGTAACAAATCTAATGCACTTTTTCACATAATTGGTTAAACACTTTTGTTGGGAAAAGCAGACATTGATTTGCAAAATATCTTCACTTCTGTGGACAAAGAGAACAATTCTGTTCAGCTTCAAATGATTTCTTTCAAACAACAAAGATTAATTAAAGATTACCATCAAATAGAACTGACTTCTTAACTGTAATTACACATCATACTGCCATCAGATTCAAAACCCGAATTCCAAGAACATAATCTGGTTTAGCTGTTGAATGTGTGGAGCCTAATATACTATATACTTTTCCCCTTGACTGCGGCTTGAGCCCCTGAGGAGACATTTTTAAAGTGTTGTAGGGGTACTTTGGAAATTCACAGATGTATTAGGTCGATCTAATTTTTTGTTCCTATATAAAGGGTATTAGGGAGAATCTCTGTTTTGTGCGGCAGAGAGAAATAGAGATATGCGTCAGTCCAAAAACACATTGTAGTCACCTTCTTTGTTATAGAGAAATCCTGAAGCGGCATTAAGTTGATGTAGCTCTCACATTGAGTGTGAACCACTCTAAATTCTGTGTTCTTAATTGCTTCGACTTTCTTCGTTTTATGTTTTTATTGCTCTTGGTAATATAAGATTAGCGATTAATCCATAACATTAACATCGTTTCAAATTATCAGATATACTCTTCAAAATGTTTGTACATATCAAGCTCTGCTTTTCAACAACAAACTAAGTTCTGTTGATAATAAATTTGCGGTCGGCTAATGAATGCTCACTCTTTTGGGCCCATTGCTAAAGATTCAAAACATCTAGATCCTTAGCAAATAGCAACCACACAAAAGATGTTACATTTGTTCTATCCCTCTTCTAATGTGGTCTACTTAGATGGCCTCCCTCCTACGAACAGATACGGCCAAACAATTTGGGATGGAAAAATTTAATTGTTACGTGAATTGTTTTCAGTGTCTTATTTGTACATCTTCACTCATGAGCATTCGACGATGCAGGAAATAAAGAGTGTCACTTGAGTTTATGGACACCTTACTTATTTCCATATTGCTTGATATGATGCAGAGAGACACTACTGGGTTGACAGCTGAGAACAAGGAACTCAAATTGAAGTTACAGGCTCTCGAGCAACAAGATCACCTTAGAGATGGTATGGGAGACTTCAAATTGTATGGGTTTTTGAAATAAATACTTCATTAATGTGCTGATTATGTTTCTGCAGGCATAAAACCCTTTTTCCCTATTATTGTTTGGTGGAAAATCAAATATTATACCATATTTTTTGAAAAAGATAGCCATGTTATGTTACAAGACTAGTTTTCAAGGATTTTTTTTTTTTTTTTTTTTGATAAGATTGGTTCATATTGGATATTAATGTGTTGATTTTTGAACATGAAGGGATAAAGAAGCCACTGAAATTACTGTAAATGCTATACTAAGGTGTAAAAGAGAGAGAATATTGGAAGTTACCATAGCATGGCTACCTGTTATTATTTACTTTTATGAGAAAATTATCTATCTAAATTTATAGTTAAAACTTAAAAGTTGTAATTATTGATGATTGAAATCCTTTTAGTACCACATAGGATTGTGGAAAGCAATTGATTCCTGATGAAGCTGTAGAATTCTTGAATCTTCAGCAATGTAGAATCTTGTATTGAAACAGCCAAGAGTCGATCTAAGAGCTGCAACTTAAAGCATGTTTGAAATGTGTTTATAAACAGTTTAAATTATAAATAGATAGAAATGAGTGGTGTGCAAGTATATAGTACTTGTGGGTCCCCTAAAATGTGTGGATAAAAAGTGGTTTGTGTGTTTATAAACAGTTTATAACATCAGCCAAATGTAGGCTTAGTCTGAGCATGCCATTTTTGTAACTTAGCCAAACATGCTAGTAGTGTATTGTATTTATATGCACATAGCTGTTCATGTGATTGGAAGTTTTGATTGATAAAATGGTAATCTTTGTGAATTTCAGCTCTGAATGAAACATTGAGGGAAGAACTGCAGCATCTGAAGATAGCAGCAGGCCGAATACCTGCTACCAATGGAAACAACAGAGGAACGCGATCCCCATTTTCATCCCAACCACAGGCTTTCAATCCTTTCAGTAACCACCAGGCACAGCAGCAACAGCAGCAGTTTCAAATGCCTCATTCTGCCTCCAATAACCCCAGCCTAAGTATGCAGCCTCGACCCAGCTATGGGGATTTCAATCAGGGAGTTTAAAGACATCTCAGAGACCCGTACCTGCCAAGTCAGTATCTAGAAATGGGTTGAGAATGCTAGGCTCATTGAACTTTTAGCGAAATTTCATGTCTCACACTATAACTTTGTTACAATTTGGTTGTTCCACCTACATGTCTGTTCGTTTGACTAATAAAAAAGATGACGAGGCAGTCTATTTGAAAATTAACCGGACTCTGCCATGTCAACTTTTTTACTAATCAAACTATGTGGTGTGGATTGAGTAACCGAATTATATCAAAGTTCTGTGACTAACAAGTTTCGGTTAAAAGTTTAGTGACCAGTGTATTTAATCCCATTTAGAATAGAAAATAATTTATTGAAGTAGGTGATTGTATATATGAGCATGTATACATACATATATTGTAGCTCGAGTGTTGCTTAGACCCCTTTGTATCACTTGTACACACTTTAGGTATGATGATCTCTACAGTACAGAAATCATGCTATATATATTTATGTAACTTGGATCTTGATTTGAATTATTGGGGAATAGTTTCTGGCTGGGAGTTGGGTTTGGTTGGGCTGGGTTTTGGAGCAACCCGAACTGACCCAGCCCAGTAATGCCACATAATAGAAAAAATTAGGCACAAGCTGTTACTTGTACACTTCTGGAAAGAGAATTTTGGGTTTGATTTTATTTTACCTTGTGCCCTCGTCGGCTGCAGATCAAATCGCGAAAAGACTGGGCAGAGGCGTAGGTTGCCAAGCCTGTGTAGAGGTGTAAAGCGGTTTAATTCAGTTTTGTATGGACGTGGACTCAACAATGTTATCATAAAAGACGACTCAATATAGATGAGTGTTACGGCTGTTGAAAGGAAGAGAGAAAAAAAAAAGGTTGATCGAGACGGAGCGAAATTGATGGGAATCTAATCCCTTTGAATCTTTGATCGATTTGATAAAATATAATAAATAAATAATCGTTCCCACTTACTATGGTATATGCATAAATTGGTATTAGTTCCCCATACATAGTATGAGAATCAATCGAATCGAATCAATTAGGGAAAACAATCAAGAATCAATAAGAAAGTTGATCTGATATATAACTGACCTCTTAAAAAGAATTAAGAAACCATTGGTTTTTTTTAGTATTGATTCAATTCAAATTCGACCATCTTACCTTTGTCTCTTTATCTTTTCTAGATCATTTTTTTAGGTTTTCTTTTATTATTATTATTATTATTATTATTATTATTATTATTAAACATTGCTTAATTCAAATAATTATATCAAATTTTTTACAAGTTAAATTGCTTAATTAGACATAAAATATCATTGAAGATAAAATTTAAATAAATAAATTTATTTTGTCTTTAATAATAAGTGGAGTATTAACTTTCTATATTTCGAATAACTTAGGGACCCAAACTGTAATTGTTTCCATATCTGATCCCTGAATTCCAAGAATTAGTAAACCGTCATAATCCAACCCCACTTACAATAAAGCCACGTGGCATCCATATGTGATTCTGCTCATCACGACTGTCCTTCTGGGTGACCTTATCATTGCCCTTGGTACGCAAACGCGTCTCGCTTGACGACTGTAACAATAGGCAATTGCCCGTATATTCAGCATTCAGACCCCTTTTCCACAACCAAAAATTCTTCATTAACTTGTAAAGAAAGTTCACTAGGGTCATGTTTGCCTACACTATTGACCGAAAGATGCCATAGGAGTATATTTCAAAACAATAGTTTTATTCTTAAGTTATTTTCCCAAACGAGAACACGGAGTAGTATAAGAAAAATAAGTTATTGTAAACTTTCCGCTATGTACGTTACACGAGATCGGTTACAAAGCCTTTTTAACTGCGGAACATGTCTAGACATTCATAAAAATATTAAGTCCCTGTTTGACTTCGAAAAAAGTAATTTTTTTAGTAGATTTTAATAAAAATTGATTGAATTAATGATTGGAAAAGTTGTAAAATCCATAAAATGTAAAGTTAAAATTAAATATTGACTATGATTTAGAGTTTAATAAACTTTTGTAATTGAATCAAACAACGGCTAAATAGTGTCTTCAACTTCTAGGAATGCACCTTTCAGAATCTTTTCTTAACACATTGACAATACTCCACAGTTGTTAAAAACTGTGCCGAGTGTATTATCATCTTTATTTAGTCAGCAACAACATAGTCAGGGAAGTAAAAAGAAATAATAACAAGTAATGACATCATGGGTGGATCCAGCAGTGGGCTACACTGTTGTCCAAGCCCAATGCATTAAAAATTAGGAATAATTACCAAAAACCAGCTGTTTA
>CAIGRN010019667.1:0-19671 GCA_903798345.1 Fraxinus anomala
TTCTATTTTATTTTTATTTTATTTTTTTGTATAAAGGCTTCATAAATGAATAGTAAATTGTGGGTGTCACGGTGGAGAAGTCGAGTTTTTCCATGAAACAAAATGGTAGGGTTATATAATATATTAGTCAACAATTGTAGGCAACCAATGGGGAGACAACATTTTAGGCAACCAGTAGGGACAATATAGGAAATAAAAAAAATACTTCACAAATGAATAGAAAATAGTGGGTTCCCTCTTTTAATATAATAGGGATAAGTTAATATTTAATTTAAAAGGTTAAATAATGTTAAATTTTTACTTAAAATTTTATGTTAACATTACTTAGTTATCTATATTCTTTATAATTATAAGTTAATTTTGTATTTTTAAATAATTTTTACACATAAGCAAATTTTTTTACTTATAAATAATTTTGTATATTTTATAAGTGATTTTTCGTCTTATTAGTAAGATTTTTACACAAAAATCATTTCTTATCTTATAAGTAATATAAGTAATTTTTAATTATAATATAATCGTTTTTGCTCATAAATAATTTTTTTAGTTAGTATATTTTTATTTACACACTAGTATTAAATAAAATATGTTTGTTGGAAATAATTATTTTATAAAATATAAAATTAGAAGAGAATTTAAGAATAGCAAAAAAAAACCTCCGATTTGGTGTTGAGAAAATCGGTCAAAATTACATTACACCGTTGTTTGGGTAGGTTTTAAATCATTCAAAATCGGTGTCAAAAAATTTATCAAGTGCTGATTCTTTCAACCCCTGGTAAACGATACCATCCAAAATCGATCAAAATCAGTGAAAATAAAACTTCCAAGCTGGCCCTAAAGATTTTTTCACCAAAGTGTAAGTATTGTCCAATTAAAAGTGATTTCAACATTAAATCAAAGGCAATGCAAAGAAATCATACTATTATTAGCAATAAAGAAAGAACATTTAATATTCCACCGGTATCATTTGCATAAAACAGTCTTAAATAATAATAATAATAATAATAATAATAATAATAATAATAATAATAATAATAATAATAATAAATGAAACTAGTGCCCGACAAAATAAAGAAGAAACAAAACCTAGGTTCAGTAATTGATTTTTTCAAATAACCTACCTGGTCGAGGCAAAAATTCTGGGTTACTGTCTCTGCAAAGTGACCGAGAATGACTGAGAAATTGGAGAAGATGAAAAATTGTAGTCCCACCACACTGCCAAAAGCCCAAAACATTTTGTGTATCAACATTAAATTGTGTGGGTAGAATAACCGTTGGAGAAGATGAAGGCTTTGAGAAATTGGAAAATTACCACGAGTCCTTGCGGCTCGAGACAGGAAATTGAATAATATGTAAACGTTTTGAATTTGATCCATAGTAGGAGGAGTTGATTATTTGAACGCACACAAAACTTTCGATAAGGCCACGTTTCACTCACTATACTTTAATTTACATTTCATTACTCACTAACTTTATAAAATTACATTCAATTACACACCGGACAACTTTCGTTACTAAAACCTAATGATGTGGATAACGGAACTCTTCAACAAAAAGCATAGCCAATCATTGTTGCTACAATTTTCGGTGCAAATCTTGGTTGATAGAGCTCAAGGACTCGATAGAAGTTACTAGACTGTTGTGAACGTTCAAAGAATCGCTGCCCATTTCTTGAAGACTTGGAGTACTGGTTTCTCCTAAGATAAAGGAAAATCGAATCCCATCATATGAGAACTTTCTAAAGGATCTAGATTGGAACAAGGGTTTGATGCAATTGCAGAAGTAGAATTGTTTGTCATATCCCAAAAATAGAAAACTGGTTAAAAACACCGGTATTTGGATAGTCTAGCCTAGGGAAATTTAACCCTACGAGCTAGAAATCCATGGCTGGTGATATAATTGGAAAGAATTTCAATCCACCAATATCAAATGATCCAATGGAATCCCTCGAATCCCCAAAAATTCTATCTGTTTAGTGCACATTTTTTAGCCAAGAATGCATTTTTATTTTTTTTATGTGATGGGGAATATGTGGTTGAAAAAGAAGGAAAATTCATTGATATAATAAAAAATATTATTTTATTGAAGAATGTGTGGTTGAAAGTGAGTAGAAGAATGAGAATGAAAAAAATAGTGTGGCTCAAACAGGGGAAGCCTTCATTTTCTCATTTTTTCGGTAGCCACCGCCAATTGTCTCACCTCTAGTCCAATACCTTCTACAAGTTTGGCAAAAATGGCTTGGTTAGACTATAATTGTCGTAATAGCAAAACTTGGTGTTTGGTGAATCACATCTGGAGGCTGGAGCACTTTAGTGCCGGTTCTTGGGGCTTTGTTCTGGTGGTTTTCATGCCTGTCAATCCACTGCCTTCATCTTTTCCGACGGAATTGGCTGCAATGGTATTATTATCTAGTGACATCCTTTGAGAACTAACCCTAACTCACTGAGGCCTGTTTGGGATTAATGAGCTGGCATTTAACTTCTGACTTGGAGAGATTTAATTGGCCACATGTATATTCCATATCCACGTCGGCAAGGTTAGTAATGAAAGTTGTCCAATGTGTAATAGAGTGTAACTTCATAAAGCTCAGTGAGTAATGGAATGCAAATTAAAGTATGGTGAGTGAAATGTGACAGTATCCAAAGTTTGGTGTGTGTTCAAACAATTAACTCTCAAATAAAAGAAGAATACTGAGTTATTACATATCGACTTTGATCATCCTGATGTTTGGATTGTTATTAAATTACACTCCATACATCATCCACGAGTGGACAAATGAAGTTCGACCTGATATGTTGGAGGAGTTAAAATTGCCAAATAACCAATGCATTGTTGAAAGAGTTTCGTTGAACTTTGTTTTTCGTCACGGTTTAGTTACTGTACTTTGAATTACTTTTAAATGGTCATTGAACTTGCACAAATTGCACCTCATTTATTAACTACAAAGTTATCATTATCTTTATTTCAATTCACAATCTTCTAGAATAGAGCAAGAATTAAACATTAAAAAAAAAAAATTCTCCCGTCAAACCTTTGGAAAACATTCAATTCAGACCTACATTTTTTTTTATTTTAAAAAAATAATTTGAAACTTTTACTAGAAAAAGAAGTATGCATAAGGCTTGAACCTCGTTACTTGTTTGTACGACCTTGCACGTTACAATTATACCAAACTACCCTTTAACTCATTATAAAATGCAAATAAAATCTTTTTAAGGTATTTGATCAACTTAAATTGGACTAGTATTAGGTTCGTCTATTGACTGGGCTTGTAATATCGTACCCTCAAATTTAAACTACAAACATATAAATGTATGATAATTTCGGATTACTACACCCTTTACATCATAAAATAATTTCGCCAACGAAATTTAACTTATTGTTAGGTGAAGGGTGTGGATAGTTAGCTTTAACTTCTTCTTCTGTTTCCCAAGTAACTTCTTTTATTTCGTGATTATGCCACTTTGATCAATTGGATCTCATTATTTCTCAACTTATGCACTTTTCTGTCCAGTATCACGATCTATAATTCTTCATAAGGCTGGTCCTTTTTTTACTTTCGAAAATTGACAATTGACCATATGATCAAGATCATGCACAAATTTCCTAATCATAGATACATGAACCATGTTGTGCATTGTCGAAACTTCAAGTGCTAAATCCAATCATTAGCCATATTTTTACCCTATCAAAGAGTTTGAAAGGTCCGATATATCACGGTTTTAGTTAGCCTTTCTTGTCAAACTTAAGTACACCCCTCATTGGCACGCTTTTATAATTATTCTACCTCCCACTTGAAACTCATAAGTCTTTCCTTTTGTTATATGCATAGCTCTTTTGTGTATCTTTTATCACTTTTATTCTAGCTCGAATCTTGTCTATGGATCCAATTGTTTGTTCGACAATTCTCATACCTAGAACTCTCTTTTCTCCAACTCAATCCAAGTGGATAGATAGGTGATCTGCATCTTCTATCATAGAAAGCTTGTAAAATGCATTCCAATAGTAGCCTAAAGACTATTATTGTAGACGAATTCAACCAAGGGTAGATATGATTCATAACTACTTTCCAGATCCACAACACAAGCTCATAGCATGTCTACCACAATTTGAATAGTCTTTTCAAATTGACCATCATATTGATGATGATATGTCGTTCTAAAATTAAGTTTTGATTTCATAGCTCTTTATAAGCTCTTCCAGAACTTAGACGTAAATCTTGAATTTTTATATGATATAATGAAGACAAGTCTTAGTGCAATTTGACAATCTCTATGATATACAATTGCACTAAATAATCCAAAATAAAAGTCACTTCACTTGTAGAAAATGAGCTGACATGGTAAAACGATCCACTATTACCATATAGCATAGTGACCTCTTACTGACTTCGAAAATCCTACTACAAAATCAATTTCTATATTCTCTCATTTCCATTTTTTATATGTCCAATGGATTTATTATCCATATTTGTCTTAGATGTTTGTCTTTAAGTTGTTGACAAACCATGCATTTCTTCATAAATTAACTTATACTTCTTTTCATATTCCTCCACCAAAATGTGTCTCGGAATATTTTTGTACCATCGCGAAGTGAGACGATGGGATAAAATGAGTTTATTCCAACATTTTCCATTTTAATTCCTCATTCTTAGACAAACAAATTCTTCCTTTGAACATTAGTGTGCCTTATCTAAAGCTATTTCAATGTCCTTTCTTTTGCTTGTACCAACTACGTTCCTTGTGTTTGTAAAAGTGAATCTTTAGTTTGTGCTTCTATGATTAGATCTCCAAGGATAGGTTGAATTGTTAAAATTGCTATTAGAGCTAAGGTTTGATTTGGCAGAAAGACAACTTCAATCAACAAATTTCCAAGATTTTTTATCATGTGTGTATGAGAGTAGGGTTATAAATCAAATGTCATCTTCTCGCTTAGAAATCCGTAACTACATTAACCTTCCCCAAATAGAAATAGATAATGTAGTCATAATCCTTTACTTAGCTCCAATAATCTTTTTTTTTTCTCATATTCAATTCCTTTTGGGTGAATAAATATTTGAGACTCTTATAATCTATATAGGTGTCATATTTCCCTCTAGATAAGTAGTGACGTCATATTTTTAATGCATGAACCTTTGATGCAAGTTTTAGATCATTTGTAGGGTAATTCTGCTTGTAATACATAAATTGTCTTGGAGCATAGGAAATTACTTTTCCATGATGCATTAATACACATCCCAAATCTTGTAACTGTTTGATATAGATTTTTTTGAGAATAAAGTAATTCCTCCACCCCCATAAAAATGTGATTGTTTCAATTTTCACACAGATTAAAAAAAATGTGACTAATGTAATTGAAAATATAAAATTTTCTTACATTTTTTCTAGTATACATCTATATTAAATAATGATTTAAATAACAGTAATTTATATTTGTTGATAATAAGATATATTAAATAGGGGTATATTAAAAAACTAAAAAAACAATTACACTCAATAAAGAAAGTTTGGGACAGACGAAAAAGGAAAGCAATCATATCTTTATAGGACAGGGGGAGTTTAGAAAATTCACACGGTTCAATGAAGATGGAGATTCATCGTGACTCCAAAGGAACAAATTTGAAGCTATGTAAAGTCCAGAATTTTATATTCTTAAGTTGGTTGGTGTAGCTCATTTAAGAAACGAGCTACAGAGGCTCGGCCCATTTAAAGTAATGGAAGCACAAATCATAAGTTATTTTAAAACCCAAAGATTTAAGACATGAAGTTTAAATATATTTGATTATAAAGATTTAATGAATAATTGGGTTGACACAATGGTCGTCTGCATGGTATTTCACATAGGCAACTTAGGTTCGAATCATCATGCAAATATTTTTATGAAATATTTTATAAAAACCTTTTGGAGTTAAAAACTCCTCATTTTGCACTTTAAGAACAATTATATCAAATTAATTGGATGGAATAATTTTTTTATTAGTGGACATTGAAAAGATAAATTATAAATTATATGAACAGTTCATTTTCCTCTATTATTCATCATGTAAATGTTTTATAAAAAAAAATTATAAGAATTCTTTTTATGGGCTTAGAAATTTTTAAATTCCTACTTAAATACTCAATTTAACAAGGCTGATGATAAAACTCTCCCATTAAGTTTTTCACTAAAAAGGGAGTTTATAAGAGAAGGAAAGTCATTTTCTTTCCACACCTCTCCTCAAATCTGAATTTGCTTTTATTTTTATTTTTTCTCAAAAATCTCTTTTTTTAGTTAAGTTAAGCTTCAAGGAATAACAAGAGTGTGAAGGAGATTGGTGTCTACATATTTTGTTCCTTTATATTTCAAGATAATCAAGGTAAGTGGTGCTAAGTATTTACCATTTTCATTCATTATATGCATACATGTGATGTGTGGTAGAATTTTTGAAACTATAAACAAAGAGGTTTATGTATGGCCATAACCGGTTTCTACGATCCCAAGGGATTCTTCGAAATCATGAATTTGTTGGTATTCATCTTCGTGAAATGTTAAATTTTTCATATCACTTTGTATATATGTATATATATTTATGACCAAAAGGGTGCACCAATTAATATTAGTCCTACTGAGCTTAAAGCTTACACCTTGTACATTGACAAAAGTTTTAGATTAGAGGATGGTCAAGAAAGTGGGATGCACGTGGATTGCGGAGGATTCGAAGAGAGAAAGGTGGTTCATTTGTGTAATTAGTCACATTTGAAGAGTTTCTAGTTCTTACTGGTCATGCAACTTATGTTTAATTTCTAAAAAAATGTTAATTTATCTTTATTTAAGACTTCCTAGTTCTTTTTCTTGTATGAACATTGAAATTTTTAATTGGTTTAAGTATGCATATACGTAAAGTTGCTAAAGAAGTTAAGATTAAACTTTAGAATTGTAAATAATAATTTTCAGCTTACTACCTGAACTTTGTCGCGTCATCTCGAACAAAATTCTTTGAATTTTTTGACAAAACTAATGGAGCTTGGAAACCCTGAGTCATCTGTCTGTTGGCTTCGGAATCAAGTCAATTGAAGGTTGGTAGGATAAGTTATGCCATTTTTCCGTGTGTGTTGTGTTCAGTGTACCCAAGAACAATTTTTTTACATGTTTGAGTGTCCATTTGGGTGCATAAATGAAGTTAGAAAAATCTGGAATTTACTATGTTGTACTTGGATAAGTTTAGAAAATACTATAAAAATTTCATAGAATTATTAATCAGATAAATGGTCCAATAAGCATGATAGTTGGGTAGCACGTCGCTGAATTTAATGCTAACATTCATTTTAATCCTCCATTTTAGTTTTGTTATTTAACAAATCAAAGTTATCTACCTTAAATAATTTGTTTCCAATCATTTTTAGAACTTGGAATAGGACGTAAGGGTAAACTACAAAATAAAAAGGAAATTAAGAAAAATTTTAATTTAACCAAAAAAATTTTGATTAAAAAAAGGGACTCGTTGTTTTTGTAAAAAAAATCAAATTTCAAGATTTGGTCGTTACAGCTTGGTATCAACGCTCATATTTAAAAATTGATTCTCTAGACATTATATATGTATAAAAAAATCTTATTTATGCACTTACATATGTAGATGTAATTTAAATGAAAATGTGTAGTACTACAATGTTATGTGTTTAAAAGCTTTAAAAAAATATGTTCAACACATTATTTTATGTGCTTAAGAAAAGTATTAAAAGAGAGATTGGATAATGATTTGAATTCTCCCGGCACTTCACATTCATCAATCACCCACATCCTCAATTCAAGTATGAAAATTTTATTAAACATTTTCATGGAATTCCAAAGTTATGTTCTCACGAATTTTATTGTTAGTCGTGAAAAAAAATATGTATTGGGTTGTGATAAATGTAGGTGACATATGGCTAGAAGAAATCAACTAGTTAGAAGGAAAAAAAAACAATCTAGTCAGTGCCTTAGAAATGGCGATTAGAGCGTAATTAGATTTTGAGGTTGATGATTCCTTAGATTTTGAGGATCATGTGCAAAGTGTTGATGAGCGTTGGGTGGCAACTAAGAATGCAGGCTATCAAATTAGCAATCGACAAGCCATTCGACATCTCTTGGATACATTAGCACCTCGCAAAGGACGTATTGGCAAGCTTTTATTAAGAGAAATGGGATCGGTAATTCTATTGGGGAATCCTCGTGACATAGAATATGTAGATTTTTGCAATGCTCAAAAACCTACCTCGGGGAAGTAATCTCACATTCTAGTTCAGCTTCAAGAGTGACGACAGACGATGAGGTAACTCAACCATTGGGGATTGATGAGGTAAATCAACCAGTAGGAGTCATCGAAGAAGTGGTAGAGGAGGACCCCGAAGATGATCCAGATTAAGATTGAGAGCCGGATGTAAAAGGCCTATAGATAGGAAAATAAAATGAATGAATAAAAATAACATCAATTGTTATGTTTTTCTTTGCAGTTTCAATCAAGTTCAAGTGACATGTAAACTTTCTTAAGTTAAGTTTGGGTTTTAGATTGTAAAACTTTTCTTTTAAAATTTTGTTCTTGAATTGGTGGTGTCATGTCTAATGGATGAAAACTTATTTTTTATCTAAAAGAAATGGCGCAATCAAACCAGAACGATTTGATAAGAGATTTGTTGCAAGCGGTGCAAGAACTTGGAAGGCAAGCACCGCAAGAGAACCATGTAGTTACCCCAACTCAAGCTTCGATTGTAGAAACTTCATAAGGTATAAACCACATTCCTTCAACGATGAGGGTGATTTGTTTGCTGTCGAGAAATGGCTGCAAAAGTTGGGAATAATTTTTCAACTTATAGATGCCAATGATGAACAAAAAGTATAATGCATAGAGTTTATGTTCACAAGAGCAGCAAGCCATTGGTGGGAGTCAATGTCCCGAACTGGGAACGAGGCTGGACAAAAGGCTTTGACTTGGAATCAGTTCAAAGAAAAGTTATTAAGAAGTTCTTTCCCTAAGCATTAAGGGAGTTCAAGGAAACAGAATTCTTACAGCTAAAGCAAGGAAGCATGACTCTCATTGATTATGGAAGAAAGTTTAACCAGGTATGCTCACATTTGGTAGATATTGAAGCTAGGAAAATAAAGAGATTTCAGCAAGGGCTTCATCAGGACATTAGCATGATCCTCATGTCTCACTGTTTTACTACCTATAGTGAAATGTTGGAACAAGCTCATACTATTTGGTATCAAAGAGCTAGTACTGAAAAGTATGGAATAAAGACAAGTGCTGACCATCATGATCAAGGTATCCAACAAAATAAATTTGTGGCTGGTAAAAGGAAGTAAAACAACTAGGAAAAGGGAAAGGAAAAATTGCTGAATAAGAAAGTAAATAGTGGAGCTGATACGAACAAGGGTGGGGACAATCCCATTCCACCATGTCCTAAGTGTGGGAACAACACAAAGGAGAGTGTCTGATGGGAAGATCATTTATTTTTGGTGTGGCAACTCAAGTAACATGGCTCCAAATTGTACAAAGTTCGTTCATAAGAAAAATGAGGAGCAAGATAAGAATAACAAAAGGAAAGCTCGATTCTTTGCTATGACTAAGCAAGAGGCAAAGAAGAACCCTAACGTTATAAAGGTATTCTTTTGATAGATGATTTTTCTTCGTATACATATTTGACTCTAGGGCAAAGCATTCTTTTGTTTCATCTTCTTTCATAGCTAAATCTAGTATTGCATTTGATAAGCCTAAAAATATACTAAAAGTTAGCATTCCTTCAGGGGGTGCTAAACGCAGATAAGATAGCTAAGTCGGTTCAAATAGAACTTGAAGGAAGAACATTTGAAGCAAATATATTCATTATAGAGATGAAAGACTTTGACATGATTTTAGACATGGATTGGTTAGGTTGTAATAATGCCACCATTCGTAACCAAGAGAAAGGAATTGTCTTTTAAAACTCCAAGGAAAGAAGAATTTTTCTTCTTTGGATTAAAGACTAAACCTAAAACATAAGTAATTTTAGCGATAAAGGCTAAAAACTGTTGGAGAAAGAAATGAGTCAGGGATTTCTAGTTAATGTTTTGGGAATGCAATATCAAGAATATAAGATGAGTAAAGTACTGATAGTGTAAGAATTTGAAGATGTATTTCCAGAAAATCTTTCGGGTACACCACCAGATAGGTAAATCAAGTTTGCGATAGACCTAGTTCCTAGAGCAGCACCAGTATCTAAATCACTGTATCAAATGACACTAAAAGAGTTAGAATAATTAAGAGTCCAGATAATGGGTTTATTCAACCTAGTGTTTTCCCGTGGAAAGTACCGGTGTTGTTTGTTAAGAAGGATGATGGTACCATGAAAATGTGCATGGACCACCGTGAACTCAATAAACTCACTATTAAGAACAAGTATCTTCTACCGAGAATACAAGATTTGTTTGGCCAATTTAGTAGAGCAAAGGTGTTTTCTAAAATTGATTTATGATCGGGGTATCATCAATTAAAAATTAAGTCAAGTGATACACCAAAGTTAGCTTTTTGGACTCAATATGGCCACTACGAATTTATTATGATGCCTTTTGGTCTAACTAATGCTCTAGCGGTGTTTACGGATTTGATGAATAGGTTGTTTCATCAATTTTTGGATCGATTTTTCATAGTCTTTATTGACGATATTTTGATATATTTGTAAGACAAAGATGAGCATAAAGAATTTCTTAGAATAGTGTTAAAGACTTTAAGAAAGGAAAAGTAATATGTCAAGTTCAAGAAGTATGAATTTTGGCTCGACCGAATAGGGTTTCTTGGTCATATAGTTACTAGTCGTGAGATTGAAGTTGACCCAGCTAAAGTGTAAGCAGTAACTAAGTAGAACAGATCAGCTAATGTGGGCGACGTTCAAGGTTTTCTAGGTTTAGCTAACTATTATTGGAGATTCATTGAAGACTTCTCTAAGATAGCTGGACTAATGTCCCAGTTAACGTGAAAGAGAGTAAAATTTCATTGGTCGGATAAGTGTAAACAGGGCTTCCAAGAGTTGAAACGACGATTGGTCACGACACCAGTGTTAAAAATTCTGGAAGAATCGAAAGGTTTTGTGATCTACAACGATGTACTAAACAAGGCTTAGGGTGTGTCATATTGGATCATGGAAGGTGGTTGCTTATGCTTTAAGATAATTAAAGCAACATGAGCACAACGCATGACTTTAAACTTGCGACAATGGTTCACGCAATGAATTTATGGCGACACTATTTGTATGGAAGCAAATGTGAGATTTATACAGATCATAAGAGTCTCAAATATTTCTTCACCACAATGAATTGAATATGAGATAAAGGAGATGATTGGAACTAGTAATGGATTGTGATTGCACTATACTTTACCGTCCTTGTAAAGCTAATGTGGTTGCATATACCTTAAGCAGGAAATCAGGAAGTTAGTTGACATTTTTTATGTCAGATCAAGATCAGCTGGTTAAAGAGTTCGAGAAGATGAAAATTAAGGTTGTTTCTGGTAATCAAACTACAGTTCATATAGCAACTTTGATGATTCGACCAAATTTGAAGATAGAATTGTTGAAGCGCGTGATAAGGATCCATTTCTCTAGAAAATTAGAACTGAGGTTGGATTTGATAAGGGGAAGAATTTTGAGATGTCGTTAGATAAGGCATTAAATTTCAAATGAAGGCTTTGCGTGCTTAAGGACAAGGAATTGAGAAAAGAAATTCTAGAAGAAGTTCACTCCACCCCGTATGCCGCTCATTCCTCTGGTACAAAGATGTATCGAGATTTTCAAGATATATTTTGGTAAGGAACATGAAAAGAAGTATTGGGATTTTTGTCAGTAAATGCATGGTTTGTCAACAAGTAAAAGCAGAATATCAAAGACTTTTAGGATTATTAAATCCTTTGGAAATACCATAATTGAAATGGGAACATATTTGGATGTATTTTGTAGTTGATTTTTCGAAGTCGGTGAAGGGAAATAATGTCATTTGGGTAATTGTTGATTGATTGATGAAAACATCAATTTTTACCAGTGAAAATGATGTTTAGTATGGATTAGTTGGTACAGCTATATATTAGAAAGAGAGTCAGATTGCATGAAGTCCCAATATCCATTGTTTCGGATAAAGATCTGAGGTTTACCTCTAATTTTTGAAAAAGCTTACATGAAGCATTGAGAACAAAATTGAATTTTAGCACAACTTATCATACCCAGTCAGATGGTCAATCCAAAAGAACTATTCAAATATTGGAAGATATGTTGCGTACTTGTGTTTTAGACCTATGAAGGAGTTGGGATTCATACTTGTCTTTAGAAAAATTTTCCTATAACAACACTTTTCAATCTACAATTGGTATGGCATTATACGAGGTTTTCTAAGGTAGAAAATATAGATCACTGATTCATTGGGATAAATTTGGCAACAAGAGAATTTTAGGTCCAAAAATCATCGAGCGAACAGTTTTGACAGTTGATAAGATCATAAAGCGCATAAAAGCAACTCGGGATCGACAAAAGAGTTATGCAGACAATCGAAGAAAAAACTTGGATTTTGAAACACCTATGAACGGTGTACTAAGGTTTGGTAAGAAAGGCTAAGACCGCTTTATAAAGGACCTTTCGAAATTCTTGATAAGGTTGGTAATATAGCGTAACGGTTAGCTCTACCACTCGAACTTTCTATCGTGCATGATGTGTTTCACATGTCTATGATAAGAAAATATGTGCACGATCCAGGTCATGTGGTGAATTATCAAATATTAGATGTTCAGAAAGACCTAACTTACGAATAAATTCTGGTTGCTATTTTGGACAAAAAGATACATAAATTAACGATTGAGGAAATTCCATTTATCAAGGTTCACTGACAACATCATGGGATAAATGAGGTTACTTAGGAAACAGAAGTAAAAATTAAAGCCAAGTATCCGACATTATTTGTTTAACGTGAGGTAACTTCAAGGATGATAATTTTTTTAAGGCGTGAGGGATGTAAAGTCTCAAATTTTATATTCTTAAATTGGTTAGTGTAGCCCATTAAAGAAATGAGCTATGGAGGCTCGGCCCATTTAAGGTAATGAAAGCCCAAATCATAAGTTATTTAAAAGTCCAAATATTTAAGACATTAAGTTTAAATAAATTTGATTAGAAAGATTTAATGAATAACTGTGTTGCCACAATGCTCATCCGCATGGTATATCACATAGGTAACCCAGGTTCGAATCACCATGCAAATACTTTTATAACATAGGAGTTAAAAAAATCCTCATTTTGCATGTTAAGAACAATTATACCAAGTTAATTGGATGGAATGATTGTTTTATTAGTGGACATTTATAAAGATAGGTTATAAATCATATGATTCCTCTTTAATTCATCATGCAAATGTTTTATAAATAAATTTATAAGAATAATTTTCATGGGTTTAAAAATCTTTAAATTGCTACTTAAAAACTCAATTTAACAAGTTTAATGATGATATAACACTCTCATTTAGTTTTTCACTAAAAATAGAGGTTACACGAAGAGAAAAGTAATTTTTTTTTCCACACGTCTCTTCAAATTCGAATTTACTTTTATTTTTCTCTCAAAAATCTCTTTTTTTAGTTAATTTGAGTTCAAAGGAATAGAAAGAGTGCGAAGAAGAAAGACCTCTACATATTTTGTTCATTTATATTTCAAGAGAATCAAGGTAGGTAGTGCTAAGAATTTATCATTTTCGTTCATTATATGTCTCTGTGTGTGTGTGTGTGTGTACTTGTGATGTGTGTTAGAATTTTGGAAGCTATGAACAAAAGAGGTTTATGTATGGCCATAATCGGTTTCGACGACACTAAGGAATTCTTCGAAATCATGAATTTGCTGGTATTCACCTATGTGTGAAATGTTATAGAAGATTACGCGAAAATTGAAAAATTCGCTGCTGGAGATACACTATTCGGTCGCATAAATCAATAGAGGTCCTCTCATTTGGGCTCAGTAAAGGGGCATGCGATCACATGTCCTGAACAACTATACGGTCGCATAGTTGTTCCTTTCAGCCTCTCTGTCAATTGCTTGAATCAAGTTACTCCACTTTATTTCATCTCTCATGCCCAACATAAAACTTGTCTCTTTGCTTGCCGTGATCATTATTTTGTCCACTGTGGCTTGAGCAAGTAGTCTCATCGCTTCTTTGACCCGCTTCGTCCACTTCCTGGTCATTAGTCATTTCTCGACGATCAAAGGATCCTTGCCCGAACTTGCCCTCGTATCAAGGATCACGTCATACCCTAGAAAGGATTCGACCTCGAATCTGTACCTGCATCAAAGAGAGAAATATCAGAGACGTTAAAAGTAGCTAAAATATTATACTCACCTGGAAGATCTAATTTGTAGGCATTGTCATTAATCCTTTCAAGGACTTAGAATGGACCATCTCCTCGTGGCTACAACTTCGACTTTCGTTATTCTAGAAAACGTCATTTCCTCAAGTGCACCCAAACTCAATGTCCTAGTTCAAATGTAACGCGCTTTCGAACATTGTTTGTTTGAGAAGCATAATGTTCATTTTTCTTCTCAATTTGCAACCTTACCTTTTCATGGAGGGATTTCACCAAGTCGGCATTCTTCTTTTCATCTAAACTACTCCTTTCATTCACAAGTAAATGAATTAAATTCAAAGGTGTTAGTGGATTAAAACTATATACAATTTCAAAAGGCAAATAAGAAGTAGTAGAATGTGTAGTCCTATTATAAGCAAATTCTATAAATGGTAAACACTCTTCCCAACTCTTCAAATTTTTATGAACTATTGTGCATAACAGTTGTATCATAGTCCTATTAACTACCTCATTTGTCCATTAGTTTGCGGGTGACAGGTAGTAGAAAATAATAGATTGGTCCCTAACTTATTACACAAAACCTGCCAAAAGTGACTAAGGAATTTAGCATCCCTATCCGAGACAATGTTTCTAAGAATCTCATGTAAGCGCACTACTTCCTTAAAGAATAGATCCACTATATTGGTGGCATCATCGGTCTTATGACATAGAATGAAATGTGTTATCTTACTAAATCTATCTACCACGACAAATATAGAATCTCTTCCTTTCTTAGTCCTAGGTAAACCCAATATAAAATTCATAGACACATCAACTCAAAGTTCACTAGAAATAGGTAATGGTGTATATAAAGTCTGAGATAAAACCTTATATTTCGCCTNTTTCTTAGTCCTAGGTAAACCCAATATAAAATCCATAGACACATCAACTCAAAGTTCACTAGAAACAGGTAATGGTGTATATAAAGTCTGAGATAAAACCTTATATTTCGCCTTCTTACAAGTGGTGCACCTACTACAAACCCGATCAACATCTACTTTTATCTTGGGCCAATAAAAATGTTCACTTAACATCTCTAAGGTTTTCTTAATCCCAAAATGACCCATTAGACCTCCAGTATATGCCCCACGTATTAATAATTCTCTCAATGAATATTTTGGAGCACATAACTTATTTTCTCTAAATAAATACCCATCATGCCTAAAGAATCTATCCATAGTACCCTTATCACATGATTCATATATATTAGAAAAATCGGGATCATTAGCATACATGTCCTTAACATATTCAAATACTAACAATTTAGAACTAAAGACGATTAAAGTACGTACATCCTTGACAATGCATCTGCTACCACATTTTCTTTACCTTGTTTACACCAGATAACATATGGAAATGTCTCGATGAACTCCATCCACCTTGCATGTCTCTTGTTTATCTTACCTTGACCCCTTAAGTGCTTCAAGGACTCATGGTCGGTGTATATCACGAACTCCTTTGGCCACAGGTAGTGTTGTCATGTCTACAAAACTCGAACAAGTGCATACAACTCCTTGTCATATGTAGGATAATTGAGAGCTGCTTCAATTAGTTTTTCACTAAAGTAAGCTATTGGTCTTCATTCCTATATTAAGACAGCTCCAATACCTATTCCTGAGGCATCACACTCAATCTCAAAAGTATTGTTAAAGTTAGGTAATGATAAAATCGGCGCGGTACACAAACTATCTTTAATAGTATTAAAAGTATGTTCTATTCAATGCCCCAATGAAATCCTACACTTTTCTTTATAATTTTCGTAAGTGGTGTGGTAAGTATGCTAAAATCTTTTACAAAATATCTATAGAAACTAGCTAACCCATAGAGGCTTCTTACTTCAGTTATGCTTTTAGGCGTTGGCCACTTCTTGATGGCTTTGATTTTCTTCTCATCCACTTCAATACCCTTGGCACTAACGACATAACCAAGGAAAACAACATTTTCTATGCAAAATGTACACTTCTTAAAATTAACATAAAGTTGTTCTTGCCTTAAGATTACAAGCAGACATTTCAAATGTCATATATGTTCATTAAAATCCTTACCATATATCATATGTCATCAAAGTAAACTACTACGAATTTACCTATGAATGCACGTAAAACATGATTCATTAATCTCATAAATCTGTTAGGTGCATTGGTAAATCCAAATGGCATAACTAACAACTCATACAGCCCATATTTAGTTTTAAAAGCGATTTTCCATTCATCTCATTCCCTCATCCTAATTTAATGATAACCACTTTTAAGATCAATTTTACTAAATATGTATTATTCATGTAATTCATCTAGCATATCATCTAACCTAGGAATAGGATGACGATACTTTACCGTTATATTGTTGATGATTCTGCAGTCGGCATACATCATCCAAGTTCCATCTTTCTTGGGTACAAGTAGTACGGACACGGCACATGGACTCATACTCTCCCTCACAAACTCTTTACTCATCAAATCTTCTACTTGCCTTTAAAGTTCCTTAGTTTCCTCGGGATTACTCCGATAAGCTGGCATGTTTGGAATGACAGTTTCAGGTATAAAATCAATTTGATGTTCAATGCCGCGAATGGGTGGTACCCCACTAGGCATGTCCTCCGGGAACACGTCTTCGAATTCCTGCAATAAAGAAGTAGCCAAACTAGGGAGGGGTGTGTTAGATTCCTCTAGATTGGGGAATGACTCATTATAAACCAACAAGACCGTAAGTTGGTTCTCAACTACTGCCATCTTCAACTTACTCTCCTTTGCAAAGAATTTCACTTTCGACTTTTCTCTCCTCTCACGAGACTCTTTTACTTTTCTCTCTTGTAGCTCTACTCTTTTTTTCTCACTTTTAGCCACCTCACTATTTTCTCTCTTGCTCCCGTGTTATAAAAGGTCAATCTCACTCCCCTTTTCTCTCAATCTTTTTTCCTCCTCACTTTTCAACTTGATTTGATTTTCATACACTTGTTGTGGTGTCAACGGTGCAAAAGTAATAGATTTTCCATCCTTAGTAAAGTTGTACCTATTTTTGTACCCATAATGAATCACCTTTCTAACATATTGACATGGCCTCCCCCAACAAAATATGCCCGGTATGCATAAGAACTATATCACACATCACTTCATCATGATACCACCAAATTGAGAAACTTACCAATACTCTCCTATTCACCTTAACCTCTCCACACTAATTCAACCATTACAATTTATAAGGCATGGGATGTTTTAGCATGATTAATCCCAATTTTTCAACAAGTGTTGTGTGAGCCATATTGGTACAACTACCCCCATCAATAATCATGTTACATACCTTGTTGTTGACGTGGTACCTCGTATGAAATATGTTTTTCCTTTGTTACTCCAAGTCATCCACTTTGATTTGAGCACTATGGGCTCGCCGTGTAACCAATAGTTCTCCCACTGCATACTCCACTTCCTCACCATGGCTAGCTTCTTCCAATTCCGACATGTCATCATATTCACCCTCAGTATCACTAACAACTTCCCTATTGTCTCACAAGATCATCGTCCTTTTGTTTGGACATTGAGAATCAATGTGTCCCGATTCCAAACACCTAAAGCACTTGATATCCTGATTCCTAGATGGTTAGAAATCCACCTTGGGCGTAGCCTTGCTAGCAACTTCATCTTTTCCCTTTGGTAGCTCAATCCTACCTTTTGAAACAACCACATCACCTTTATTATTATCCCACTTCGATTTTCAAGAAGAGTTAGAACCCAAAGAGCATGATGAATACCTAGTTGTTCCATTCATCTTCAATTGTCTTTCCACCTTCATAGCTACATGTAGCATGTCTTCCAACTCCACATAATGTTGTAACTCTACCACATTACCTATATCCATATTCAAACCATTTAAAATCTAGCCATTGTGGCCTCCATATCCTCCTTAACATTTGCTCTAATAATCGCAATCTTCATCTCCTTGTGATAATCCTCGACACTCCTAGAACATTGGTAGAGGCTTTATAATTTTTTATGAAACTCCCGATAATAATGATTAGGTACACCTTCAATTCTTCCCAAGTATTAATAAGCCTCTCATGGTTCCTCCTCTTAGATGTTACTACTTGATTCCACCAAATAATAGTATAATCGGTAAATTCAAACACCGCAATTTTTACCTTCTTTTCCTTCGAGTAGTTTGGCAATCAAATATCAATTCCACTTTTTTTTTCCACTCCAAGAATGCCTCTGGATCACTCTTTCCTTTGAATAAAGGAATTGACATCTTGATGTTGCTCATACTTCTATCAATATCATCTTCAACAAGATCTTTGCCCCTCATTTCATGCCTAACTCATATATAACTCGTTCTTCCGAACTCGACATCCATCAATGCATCCTCATTAATAACACTATCCCCTTCCCAATCACTAGTATATTCCGCTCTATGGTCCAACATTCCTTGCCTCCTTGCATTAGAAATTTCTCTAGATTGTTCCAGACATAAATTAGCAAATAATGTATCTTGCATATCCAATCTGTCTCTCACATCCTCAAACAACATTTTGAACCACAGTATCATCTCATCCGACATGTTGACTTGATTATCCTTCCCGTTTAAAGTAGAACCGTCCATGTTAGACATCCTAAATCTATTTTGATATTTGCCTCACGTATATATGCTCGTGTATCACTCAAATTGATTTTTTCCCTCTATTAGTCTCACTACTCTGCCTTTTCCACTCAATACTTTCTTGCAAGTGTTTCAAAAAATTAATTTGATCTCAATCAAGATTTTAACCCTTGTGGAGTCCAAACAAAGAATTGAGTAAGGAAAATGATCTAAAATGACTCAAGAGGTAGGAATTTGATTTTGAATGAAATGCAATAGATGAATTCAAAAAAGGTATTTCTTGAATTCGGACAAGACAGTTTTGAATTTGGGAATTATCTTTTTACTCAAAAATGAACTTGGATGCTAGATTAGCACACTAACAAGTTTTGAAACTGATTTGGATGCTAGATTAGCACACTAACAAGTTTTGAACTTTATTATTATTATTATTATTATTATTATTATTATTATTATTATTATTATTATTATTATTATTTTGTATTTTATGAATTGGAGAACGCGAAAAACAAGAAAAATGAAAAACGAAAGACTCAAAAAAAGGAAAATAATTAGGATATAACCTTGATTTTTGGAGCCAAACTTTGATACCAACTAATACGAACCCACGTAGCAATTGTAGCTACGAAAACCCTCAACAACTTAGAACAACCCAAGAAAGTCGAAAATCAATGTTTGAAAAGCTCGACCCAATAAATTATTGAACCAAAACAATCGCTAACAATATCTTG
>CAIGRN010019675.1:8785-37881 GCA_903798345.1 Fraxinus anomala
AAAAAAAAAAAAAAAAAAAAAAAAAGGGGGATAGATGCCTGAAAAACTAGCTGTATTAAACAGCATAATTTAATTTAAAACCTCATCATAACATGGTAAAAAATTGCTTTGAGAACTGATTTTTCTCCCCAGTTGAACATATTTTAACCTTGTAGCTGGCCTCGGTGCTTATTCCAATGAAATTAATTTTCTTGTCCCCACTATCCAAACTATTCATTTTGGGACTATGGTTGACGATTCTTTATTAAAATTATTTAATCCATTTAGTAGGAAAGAAAGTACAAGCACTCGAATTTACCTTTGGCTTTTAGCCTTGTAAGTATCTCTGAGCTAGTTTTGTTTTAAAGATTTATCTTAAATAGCTATGTCAATGACGATTAAACTTTTCTATAGTCACACCGTCCACAAATATTTCTCGTGAAAAGGGTAAATATCAGAATATATTTTAAAGCTATTAACCTAGTTTATTATAGATATATCCTCCATATATATAAATATCCTTTTTGACCACTACCTCCACTTATTCTTGATTTACGAGTTGAAAATTTTCAATTTAATTTAAGAAAAAAATCTTTAAATTATGTATTAGATTTTCACAAACTATTAAGTTTTCCATTCTATGAAGTGACTTGGTTGCATGTTTTTCTCCGAGATCATCATTATTATTATTTGACGTTGATTCAAGTAATTCGACATTATTCACCATCAATTTTAACATATAAGTGCTTGTTTATCAAAATTTAAATTATAAATCAAACATATTATTTATCTACACATTTCGTAAAATTTATAATTACTATTCACTTATTATTCACAAATTTTATAGAACTAACAATTTATAATCATAGAAATTTAATTCTAAGCACTCACAAAGATGCCCTAAATTACATGTCAACTATTCCGCGTGATTTGTATTTTAGTACTTAAGGTTATCCGATATAATATTGATAATATAATAGTATAATTTTACTCATAAATTTTATTTTTACCACTTTCTTTGAAGGCCACAAATAACTAAAAAAATAAATTATTAAATCTATAAAAATAATTGCTATCCTTTTACAAATTTAAAAGCTACCCACAATGTAATATTATAATTAAGAGGAAGGTCCAAATTATAGTCTATAAAGTGAGGTACGGTCGTGGAGATCAATTTATTTAAAAAATTATTCTTACACCTCGTGAACGCGGTTTTCCCCTAAAAGCGCCACCAGATTCTTCTTAGAAAAAATATATTATTCTGTGAAATATTAATATAATTTAACAGGATATGATTTATTAGAAGATAACCTTTTATAATCTAAATTAATAAAGATAAAACAGACAATCCTCATGATGTAACAAAATGTTTCCACGTGCTTCTGAGCTGGAATAACTTGTCCATCTATTGAAAAAGGATTAGTGAATATTTCCACATCGTGTTGCATGTCTTTTGTATAAAACTTCAAATATTTTATATCAAAATTTTCTGTTGATCGGATCTCTATGCATCGAGGAAGATATATTGGGATATGCTAGTTGGTTTAGGTCAAATAATAATGCTACAAAAATTCTATATAAATAATAGTTGAAGATGTGTTATGTTTTACGATAATAAATGTTTTGTTGTTGAAGAAAATTAAATATCTATAGGATGAATTTTCTCAAACGAGGATGCATTACGTGATTATGTTACTATAAGAAAAATATAGATGCGGCGCTAGTTCATTATAAATTAATGAAAATATGATATAGAAAGTTTCCGTAGAATCTAAGTAGTCTTAAAAATATTTTCATTTAACAATTCTTTGCACGGATCGAAGAGTAATTGGTAAACTGAAAACAACTAAATTATAATATTGTGATTGTGAATTATATAAATCGAGGAATATTGCAATAATATCAAAATTAAATAGAATGTTTAAAGATTTATGCGAAATCTCAAAATAAAATTTAGGCTTTTGTTTGCGGTTATCATGTTAATAAAATATTGGAAGGTTGAACTCTAGAACTTCAATTTATGGACTTAGCAAGTGGATCTTCAACCCTAACTTTTTAAAATTGGCCCAGGTCCAAAAATCTATTAAATGAAATCTTTTAGCGAAAACCAAGAAACTATCATTCTTGAAAACCAAGAAACTCTATTATTTTTAGAATATACTATCAACATACAATTTATTAATTATTACAATTTACAGTCAACTTACCGAAATAATTTTTTCTGTTCGAGAATAAGTAGTAGAAAACCTTTGTTACAAAAATTTATGTTAAAAACCGGTCCCAATATTTAATTAGTTCTAGGTTGGAATAGTTTAAAAAGTTGATACAAATTTAAGGTTGAAGTTAAAAATTAATTTTAACAATACTTTTTATGGAATACACGATTTTTATCAATTTTTAAACTACACATTTCATTAATTTATCAAAATTTGCTAGAACATATATCAAAATCTTTGTTAAACAACCCCTAAATTAATTATTTTGGCATTACAATAGAAGAATTATAGGAGAAGGGGAAAGAGGAGAGAAGAAGAGAAAAGTGGGTGAAAAGAGAGAATAAGAGGGAGAGGGGAAGATAGAAATTGGGGGAGAAATCAATTATTTCATTATATCATGTTTGTTTTTATTACAACGTAAAATATTTCTTGATACAGGATTTCAAATATTCTATTCTAAATAAGAAATATCTAATAAAAGCAATTAAATCAAACCTTAATAATATTTTCTAAAATAGCATGAAAGTTGGAAGCTAAATATAATAATATCCTTCTAATATTCCATTATTTACTAACCACATAAAAGGATAGTGAAAATTACACTCTGATGTATGATTAATTTTAATCCCGAAAAAGGGACTGCTACAAATCCTTCTGTAATCACTAAGCTTCCAACTCCCAACTCCTCTTTGATTTTCTTTGAAGTGTACACTGCACAGTTAAGTGGGCAGCAAAACAAGCAAAATCAAGACTAGAGTGACACATAAGGAGCAAGAAAATAATTTTCTATCACACTATAGGCATCGACCAAGGTTGCTCAGATGCCATGGTTTGTGCCCCTAGACTTATTAGGATTTTCTCCAAGTCCTGCTCCGTCTGAGAAACTATATTGGTATTTTTCCTGCACAATCCCTGATTTTCATCACTAGTGCAATTACGATAGGACCTTTTTCTGAAACTACCAAAGGAACCTTTTTCTGATCGGACATACATAATTTAAGTTCGAATAAATGAACCACATTCAATCCAACTCGAGACTGTTAGTATAATTACTAGTTTCAGCTTACTCCACTAATGACGAGAAATTTAATATGAAATCATAGAAATATTTCAATTCCCTGCAATTACATTATCTTGACTTGACTTTTCAACCTTTACCTAACGGATTTTGAATAATTAGTTCTTGACTAAAATGATCTTTTCACCTTTCTTATTATTTTCTCATTTAATTTTTTTTCTTTAACAATTTCTGTCGTTGTCAAGTTATAGAAATGATTTGGCCACCACTAAAAACTGAACTAAGATTATTTAAATACTCTCATAATAAAAAATAAAGTGGAACCATCTATCCATCATACAGGGTGACAAATTCCTAACATGAATATGTGCTTACTGCTTAAATTCAGGTTAGTTCTCAATGTACCGAGGTATTTGATTGTACAAAAGATCTCTCTTATTAGTACATCAAAGTTTTTCGAGTTGACAAATAGCAACAACTATTCTATAACCAATTTAGATAATCCATAAAATTGTTGCATATAGATTCATTTCTACGCATGGCGATGATCATGTTCAATGCACTTCCAGAGTGTATAAGTTGCAATACTCGCAGAAAACTTTCGCCACAAATTTGTTAAATGAATTAGCTGGAGTGTCTTTCAAAAAGTTACATATATAGAGGCAAGAAACTGAAGTTTAAACACAACTCAGTATTGAGTTTGTGAAATCGAAATTTGATCAATGTTAGAGGGGAAAGGAATAAGTTTTAAATTGGTCTCTTTAATGCTATCAGTTTAGTTTATAGTTTTGCTTTGACATCTTCTCCTTTTTCTTTGTTGATTATAGTGAGTTGTTTATTTTATTCATAAAGACATGTTTATAGAATCCCCAAAAGTCTCTTTAAAATCAAAACGCACTTTATTTTAATTACGCAGTTCTTAAAATTAAGCTCCAACCCTATGAATTTGTATTTTAAATTAATTGCATTTATGAGTTGAAAGTTCCAATACTTCACTCATTAAATTAAATTATTTAAACGATATTTGAGTAAATTAGTCATTGACCGTTGAATTAGTGATATAAAAATGAATAGAAAATACTGGAAAATGCGAAATGAAGTGTCAAATAATAAATAGTATTGTTGAAGTGTCTAAAAGATTTTAATGTCTAAATTTAAAAACTTCCTCTAATATTTTCAAGTTACTCTTAGAAAATATAGAGACTCTTCAATCGCTCTTAGTGTTTCTGAAATTTTATTTTAGTTAGAGATCTCCACAAACGTAATTTTTTTTTTTTTTTTATGTGGACTTTTGCTGTTAGGATTGGTAATATCTATGTAGGCTTGAAAGAATATTAAATAGAGAGTAGGGATAACAATGAGGCATGGTAGGGTGATCATTACCATTCACGCCTTTTCGGAAATTTTTAGGCGTCACGATGGGGATACATATACATGGGACGAGAGCGTTCTGGATATTAAAAAATTCTCATTTACCTCGTTTAATTATTTATATACTTTTGGTAGAGACCTTGACCCTGCCACCACCGGTTTACTAATAAGGGCTCTACATAAATCACATGTGCATATGTTAAATACTCATAACCAAGATGAGTTGAACTCATCTTAAAAACCAAGATTTTAAATATGAAAAATAATTGTATAGAATGAGCTTTGAGGCGTCATACAAGGTTAAATTATACACTTCCGAACGGAAATAAATGTACAACTTTGTTCATTGATGGGTCTAGGGCAAACCCAATAATGAGCCAGGTGCTATTCTAGAAGTGTTACATCTACCCAGAATTTTAAAATGCACAATTCAAAAATCAAATTTAAAGATTTTTTTTTCAAAAATCAGATAATTATTCATCTTTTAATATTAATAATGATATTATAAAATTAAATCAATTAACATACTCCATCCATTCCACCTCACTCGCAAACCCTAAATTTATCTCTCTATTATTTACACTATTTTCCCTCTCTAGCAATTTCATCCATGTTCTCTGTCTCTCTCCCATCTCCCTCCCCTTCTTCATTCTCTCTTTGTCAATGGATTAGCCGCTTGTCACCCCGCGAGAAGAGGCTAGCACCCGCCATCGCCGTCGCGTACCACCACTGCCTCTGTCTCTGATCAATAACTTGTGACAAATAAATAATACGTGACCTAAAAATTTGAATCATGACTTATAAAGTTTATGATTTGTGATTGATGAATAATTTGTGACTGATAAAAATTTTTTTATTTGTGATCGATAAATAATTTGTGACATATAATTTTTTTTTTATTTGTGATCAAATTGTATAGATTTGTGACCTTAATATATTTAATTAGTAAAATATTTTTTAATTAATTATTTCATAATTAAATTTTAATAATATTTGATTTTTAAAATTTTAAATCTTGTTTATTAGTTTTGAAATGGGTCAAGTTAAACTCTTATATATAAAAAAATTTCCGTTCTAGAAAGACGGCGCAAAATCTCCACTATCTTTTTCGATAAATTCAGGGCATCTCTTTCATCTTCATGCACTTAACGGGTCTAGACCATACCCAGTAATGGGTCCAGGTACAAGTTTTCCATGTATTAATAATGGTTTGTGTTTTCTTTATCAATTGTGAAAATTAAGATTGTCATGCAATGAAAATTGTCCAAGTTTAGGTTGTTAATTTCCAGTTGTATTGTAATTTGCTTGTTCATTATTTGAGTTTCTCTCTATGGTTTGCACTAGCAACATTTCATGGCCAGTGTGCCTTTTTACTTTGATTTGCAATGAAAATAAATTATTTTATCAGATCTCCATAGATTAACTAAATTTATCGACTAGTAGCAATCGATAATAAACTTGTAAATTAAACTTTCTTGTTCAAACTTTTGTTTATTATAAATTGACTGAGTGCCCAAAAGAGATAAAGAAACAGATAACACGTGAGAAACTTCGTCCCATATCTTGTCCTCAGGAATTGACGCTAAAAAAAAATTGGCATTGATAAGTGGGATTGATAAGCGGCATTGAGAGCTACTTTATTTACCTCGAGCTTAATAAAACAACTTCAAGACTAAAAAGTAATAAATCAAAATGAAGTAATAACGTAGAAGTGCACCCTAAGTGGCATTGATAAGCGGGATTTTCATCGCTACCATATTATCGATTCAATGATGGAAATTCTTGACCTTAACTTGGTGAATATGCAATACTTAAGACCTTCCCATATGGTGTGGTACTCGTGGAAAAGAAAGGTGTCGGACCTCCCAGTAGTATCTTGGCGAAAGTCGCGATAATCTCCCCTCTATGGCAAAAGCCAGAGAATGTGCATATTTTTTCTTAATGGACATTTACAATAAAAAGTATTGTTGAACAACCCGTGCCACTATAGTTACCCAAGAGTTATGTCGAGAAATATAAAAGATAGAATTCAATATAAAATTATATTGAAGATTGGAGAAATATCCAATAAGTAAAAGGTATACAAAGTGCTTCCATTTATAGACTAAAATCTAATTAACAACTAAACTAACTATCCAACTAACATGACAACTAAATAACAGTTGGAAGCATGTGCTGGTGAGCTAATGGACGTTGGATTATTGAGATGATGGACGAGCAGGATGAACTTGGGTTTGGATCATGATATGTGTGCTGTCTTTGTTCATTGCATGAACTGCTGAACTTGAACATATTCTAACACTCCCCCCTCAAGATGGAACATCTTGATCTTGGAGAAAAGAATAGAGATGCAAGCAGAAGCTGTTGGAGGAGAAGCCTAGGGTTGAAAATATTGTCCAGCAGAGAAGCAATCCAGAAAGAGTAAGAAGTAGATCAGAATTTGATGTATTCTGATCGAAAAACAGCAACATAATTCAACCGGAATAAGTGAGCATCCATGGCTCTGAATCTGGGCATTTGCTGAAGGAAAAACATCATCAATGGTGGAACAACTCATTGATGAGTAAAGAAAACTGATGAAGGAAGCTCCTGCCATGGAGATGCAAGAAGGCTTTATCAAAGAAGAAGAGAGCTGGAACGGAAGCCATTGCTCTGATACCATATCAAAGAAATAAATGATACCACTTGTATATTGATTTTGTACATTTTGGTTGACATCTTATAATGTGTAAAAAAATTTGATTATTGATTTGAATAACACAAATATGTGTTATTCAAATTAATAGCTAGATTGTGTGCCATATTGTGAGATGTCAATCAAAGTGTCAAACAAGATATATATGTAGCATAATTGGTTACCTAAATATCCGTATCAAATTCAAATTTCTTTTCATTTATTACAGGTTTGGGTTATTGGATTCTTTTCTTCTATTATTGCTACTTTTTACATACATAAGCTTGGACTATACATTTATCACGTATGTGATCTAATGCTTAATAAAAAATTTATTTAAGTTTGGACAAAATAATTAGAAGAAGTAAAAGAGGTCTTCATTGACTAACAAGTTGCGATGTGTCCTATTGTACAGTGGACTATAAAGTATAGTGAACCCTTTATAAATAAAAAATATTAAAAATGTGTTAATTAATCAAGCATATGGGATTAAAATATAACTCTTATGCCTACAATTTCTTAGCACTATTATTTAATTTAATATTCAATTATAAAATATGGTTCTAGAGTAATCATATTATATAAATTATTTTATTATCTAGTTAGAAAAGCTGAAGATGAAGAAGTTGATTTCCTTGTATTTGTGATCATACAGGTTATACGATTTTATACATCATTTTGCAGACATGAAGCTTCTAGAATTAAGCTAACAAACATATCTAACCAACTCCTAAAAATCAAGGAATGCAATGGTAATTGAATTCTGTTATTTCCTGTTGTTTGCTAGTTGATTCTAACACACCCTTCAAAGTCGAGTGTGTTCCAGCACTACAAGCTTGTCCCTAAGAAACTGAAATCTTGAATGTGACATTGGTTTGGTCAATACATCTGCCGTTTGTTCTGAAGACGGAATGTATTGTACCTTCAGCTGATTGTCAATAACATTGTCCCTTACAAAATGAACATCCAATTCTATGTGTTTTGTATGAGCATGATATACCAGATTTGAAGCCAATGCACTTTCACTTAGACTATCACACCAAATGATTGGAACTGATTGTTATGGTATTCTCAGCTCTTCCATCAGAGACTGAATCCAAGTGATTTCTGAAGCACAATGGGCTAATGCTCTGTATTCAGCTTCTGTGCTAGACCTAGCTACTACATGTTGTTTCTTAGAGCACCATGATACCAAGTTATCTCCAATGTACACGTAATACCCTGCAGTAGACTTTCTATCATCTGGACAAGAAGCCCAATCAGAATCAACAAAAGCTGCGATGTCAAGGCTGTCATTCTTTTGGATAGCAAGTCCATAACTTAGTGTGCCCTTTAGGTACATGAAAACTCTCTTAAGTATCTTTCAATGAGTGTCTATTGGTGCTTGAAGGTACTGACTTAGCCTGTTCACAGAATAAGTTATGGTTGGTCTTGTGTGAACAAGGTATTAGAGACCACCAATTGCACTTCTGTATAAAGTAGGGTCCTTCATTGCATGCCCCTCAGTTTTTTTAATTGGTTTTCCTACAGCCATATGTTTTAGACTAGGTTTCAGATTTTCATAGCCAAACCTTTTGAGTAAATCCATAGCATATCTTGTTTGACTCAAGTATAAACCAGCTGCATCTCTCTGAACCTCAATTCCCAGAAACTGTTTAAGGTTGCCCATGTCCTTAAGTGCAAAATTGGTGTTCAACTTGTCAATGAACTCTTGTAATTGTTGGCTATTGTTACCAGTTATTACTATGTCACCTACATATATCAAGGCAAACAACATATCAGCTTCTTTTGCCAGGAAGAATAGAGAATTATCTGCCTTAGACTGTCTCAAGTTCCATTCCAGCAAGGTATTCTTTAGCCTATCATGCCAGGCTCTTGGTGCTTATCTTAAACTGTATAGGGCCTTCTTGAGTTTGTACACATTCTAGGATGTTCTTATCTACAACACTATGTGGCTAGTTCATGTAAACTACCTCATTCAGGTTGCCATTCAAAAAGGCATTATTTATATCAATCCGTCTGATCTCTCAGTCCTTTGATACTGCAAATGTTAGCATGATTTTCAGAGTTGAAGCTTTAACAACAGGGCTGAAGGTCTCACCGAAATCGATTCCAGGAGTTTGAAAAAAGCATTTAGCAACTAGTCTAGCTTTGTGCCTTTGTACTTTCCCACTCGAATCATACTTCAATCTAAACACCCACTTGTTGCCAATAACTTCCATTCCAATCTCCGGTGGTACTAACGTCCATGTTTCATTTTTTATTGGAGCATTATATTCCTCTTCCATGGCTTCCTTCCAACTGCTACTTGACAATGTTTCATTAGCATTTGCTGGTTCAGTTGCTGCTAGTTCATCCACTGCTAAGCTTGTATAAATTTTTGGTTTGAAGATTCCAGCCTTGCTCCTAGTGATCATCTAATGTCCAGAGTTCTGAGTAATATTTTTATCTTACAGATTTGCTTCCTCTGCTTCATTCTGAATGTCAGTTTCAATCTATTGAACTTCAGATATCTCATGACCTGCTGCTTCTTCTTGATTTATTTCATCATGAAATTCCATTACCTTTTCTCCGTCAACATCAGTTCTTGCTTCTCCATTAATGTGGTTTGCTGCAAATGGAACCTCGGGTTGAATTGTAGTAATAACAGTTGCATTTTGAGGTACAGTGTTATGACTGAGGTCAACAAAAGAAAGGAGACTCAAGGAGGTTTCACAGGTCTGAGATTGGACTTGCTTATTTAGGAAACCTGTTTTGAAAGGAAATTCTTGTTCATCAAACACAACATGCCTAGAAATGTAAACTCTACCACTTGAGCTCAGACATTTATAACCTTTTTGTAAATCACCATAGCCAAGGTAGATACATTTTTTTAGGGTGAAAATTGAACTTATGCTTTTGATAAGGTCTAAGGCAATGGAAGCAAGCACAGTCAAATGTCTTTACATGTTTGTAGTCAAAGTTCTTTCCAAATAACGTTTGGTAAGGTGAATTGTGATGAAGAATAGGGATAGGTAGCCTGTTAATTAGGTAGGTTGCAGCCTTGAATGACTCCCACTAGCAGTAAAGGGGCATTTGAGCCTAAGCTAAGAGAGATATCCCAGTTTCAGTAATGTGCCTGTGTTTTCGTTCAGCTCTTCCATTTTGCACTGAGGTATAGGGGCATGAATGTCTAAGTTCTATACCAGTTTCCAAGGCTACTTTGTTAAAGTCCATGGACTCACCACCCCAATCAGATTGTAGTCACTTAATCTTCCTATCTAGTTTATTTTGAACTATTCTTGAATTGAACAAAGATGATTAATGCTTCGGATTTGTATTTCCTTGGATATATCCAGGTAAATCTGCTATAGTCATCAACAAAAATTATATAATATCTATGCCATATGGTAGAGTATAAAGGGGCTGGTCCCCAAACGTCTGTGTGAACAAGGTCTAAGGGGTTTGAAGTCTATGATGGAGAGGAACTAAATGACAAAGCATGTGATTTACCAAGTTTGCATGATTCACAGAAAGTAGGAATTTCATTAGCTTTAATGACTTTATCACATGACTTTAAGACTTGACTTATGACATAATTTGAGGGATGTCCTAGCCTTCTATACCAAACATCAAGTTCAGACTCTAACACTTGCTTAACCGGAGACAACTGATCGCTACAGACTTGGTTGTGAGCAGTGGAATTTATTTTGGTGGTTTAACTCGAGAGCAGTACTTTCTGGTTTGAGATTTGGCGGCTGCAACTACTACAATCCCTCATTAAGTGCTCATTGCAGTAGGTTCCTCTTCTTTTGGAGATCCTTGACAACACAAACGACAACATAAAATTTTATGAACACATTATTATCATTGATAAGTTATGAAACACTAAGTTCCTTTTAATTGATGGAACATGCAGCAATTTGTTCAGAACAAGTGACTTGTTATTCATTGCAGGAATCTTTCCATTCCCAATATGTGCAATGTATAACATATTTCCATTACCAACTAACAATTCTTCTTACCTTCATATTTTTTCATGGTATGCAGGTTACCTTTATCAGTAGTAACATGGTTGCTCGCACCAGAATCAATGAACAGGCTAGATCTTCAAGGACTCTAGGTGAAGCTACATAGGTTGAGGGTATAGAGCTGAAGTTTTGTTGCCCAGAATTGCCTGGTCTGTTTTTCATTTATCTTTCATCATACCTACTGAAGCACCAACTTGCATAATGGTTACTGAGCCCACAAATTTGACATGATGCTCCAGTTTCACTTTGTCTGCCAGTTTGAGTTGTACCTCTGCCCCTTGTTCTCCCTCTGAAGCTTGAAGATCTACCACTGTTAAATCATATATAACCTCTGCCAATCACTGAGCCAGTTTTATGTGCCAACTGAACACTTGACTGGTTAACACTTAATGATGTAAGGCTATTTTTGACTTGATTCGGATGTTCAAGTTGACTTTCAAATGTCATAAGCACATATGACAATTCACACCAAGATATACTCTCCCTGTTGTTGATCTGAACCACAATGGGTGTGTATTCCTCATCCAAACCTGGTAGAACTTGGGTTATCAGGTCACTTGGGTTAATAACTTTCCCAACTATTTCAAGATTATCAACCAACTGCTTGATGGTAGTTAGGTACTGATCCATTGACATAGATCATTTCTTGGTTCTCTGCAACTCTCCAGTGAGAAACATCACTACTCGATCTGTTCAATATTCCAAAGCTTTCCTCCATAGCTGTCCAAAGCTTGTTCGAACTTGTGCACCCCATCACTTTCATTGTAATTTCTGGAGTCATAGATGAGTACAACCAATCCATTAAGAGTTGGTCAGCTGAAGTCCACTTGATGAACTCAGGATTTTGAGTCATTTCCACTGCTTCTCCTTGTCCAACGGTTGTTTGTATAGCTAAAAACTCCGATGGACACTCCTTTGTCCCCAGCAGATAGCCTTCTAGATTATGCCCTTTGATTATAGGCATCATCATATTCTTCCACAACAGGAAGTTGTTCATGTCCAGTGTAACAGATGGTGTTTGGGTAATGTTCATTCCAAATGATAAGTTTTAGTTAGCAGCAGCCTCAATGATTGGTGTCGTATTGAACTTAGATGGATTGATTGATTGCCGGATCCGGTGTTAGCCATCATTGGCTCTGATACCAATTTAGAAAAGCCGAAGATGAAGAAATTGATTTCCTTGTATTTGTGATCATACATGTTAGATAGTTTTATACATCATTTTGCAGACATATCTAACTAATTCCTAAAAATCAAATAATGCAATGGTAATTGAATTCTGTTATTTCATGTTGTTTGCTAGTGGATTCTAACATCTATGCAAAGTGATCTTAACTGATTACAATGGACACGTTTATAGTAAAAAAGATTTGTCGAAAATCCCTACCTACCGCAAATTCTTCTTTATTTTCACCATTTTTACATGAATGGGTATATGGGGTTTTCGAGTTTTTAGAATCGTTATTAATTTATCTTCTATTTATGTGCTTAACTTGTAATTTATTTTGTTTGTTATACCTAAAAAGTGTAAATATTACACTTGATCTTGGACATCAAAGATAGTTTTTAGACTAATTTTATCAACTAGATACTTAACTTTTAAGTATTTTTTATTATTTTAGGAGAAAACTCATGAGCAATAATTGATAATAAAAAAAAGGAGTAGAGCTTGACATATTTTGAAAGTTGGGGACCAAAGAGTTGTTTGATTGTTGAAGGATCTCAGTTGCAAAATTGAAGGACCCAATTTGAATTAAAAGATGAATCAGAAATCAAATTACAAGAGAAAAGTATAAATTCTAGCAATGCAAGAATCCTAACTGAACTAAGGGTTCATTGATAGGCAAAGGTGGAAAGGAATTCCAATTCCATATTAATTGGAAAATAAAAATCTACTAAACTTATAAGAATTCGTTTTTCATGAAAATAAAGAAAATACAGCTTAAAGTGATTGTACCTTGAAATTCGGTTATCATTTCCACGTTGCAATCAAACGATCAAAAAATATATGCATCTTGATTAGGTATTAATTGGTTATTGTGTGTTTATTACTTCAATTGTTTAATTTAAGGACCACATTAAAATCGAGAAAAGATATATTTGTCTAGTTCGTACAATAAGCGACATACGTGTTATATGGGACCGAAAGATACTTTTATAGGCTTTGTAATCATGATTGAAATCCTAAAATGTGTGTATGAATTTACAGAGTTAAATACTTGAATGGTTACAGAACTTTACACCATATCACGGCTTACTTATCGAACTTCTTAAAGTGTCCCATGCCGTTTCAATTCATGCCTACGTAGAGGACAAAAATATAATGTAACTCCTTCCAAATGTTAAATCCTCCGTCAACTCAATACCATGTCATCAATTCAAAACAAGACACTTCTAAACAGGGCGTTACCAAATTCACACACGGCGTCGACTCTTGGTTCATTAACATGTTCTAAACCATCATCAGCGATGTCCTAGCCTACCATTTGCCTGAAAATCAAGATTCTCAAACTATGGTAGATAAGGTCCTTTACCCTTTCCACCGATAACCATATGCATCGACAAGCGTGGACTTTTTAGAATGGGGCCATAGCTTCCATTTCTTTCACTAGAAATCGAAGAAATTGGTGAGATAGACGAAGCAAAATAGTGGTGGATTGTAATGTGCTTGTGACTGACGAGACAAATGAAGTAGGTGGATGAGTTTTCTGGATTTGGATTATGGTTGAATGTGGATTAAATTTTCTGGGTTTCGGAGGATAAGTCTTGGTCTGTAAGCAGCAGTGAATATGGTGTTGTGTAGGTGTGTAGTCGACGGTGATTTGAGTTCATTAGAGGTGTAATGTAGTTGGGTGTCGATCAATGCGAGTTTGGGTATGCCAACGATTTGGGTAGAAGATGATATGGTGGTGACGTTGTAGTCTATGTATGATGGTGGTAGGTTAGTTTAAGGTTAGAGGAGTAATTGGTTTGTGTATGACGGTGAGGGTTAGTTTAGGGTTAGAGGTGAAAGTAATGAGGCTGTCGGTCGAAGCAGTGATAGTAATAGTGGCGCCTGGCAAAGTGGTTTAGGGTTTCGAGTGTTACTATTATTTTGATCAATTGATAACATGGTGTTGAGTTGGTGGAGGACTTTACAAATGGAAGGAGTTAACTGGTCATGTCATATTTTCATCATCCACGTAGGCATCAATTGAAATGAAATCCATCCAATGAGTTATAGACAATGATGAAACAAAGTTTAGTGGCTAATGGAACGTTTCAAAAAGTTTGGTAAGTAAGTTGTGAATGATGTAAAGTTCAAGTCAATTCAAACATCTAACTCAAATTTACATAGAAATATAGTAAATTCGGGTATGTAAATAGAATTTGTGTTACTTGAGATATATCACTAGCTAAAATTGGTTAATTTGATTTGTTAATACATATGAAAACAATAGAGAAATGTGATTTGGAACAAGAAATATAAAAATAAGAAAAAACATAAAAAAAGACACAGAGGAAAATCTATAGTTTATATTCTTTCACTCTTATTTTTTCTTTTATCTAATTCTTGAAAACCAAGAAACTCCTTTATTTTTAAAACATACTATGACCATACAATTTATTAATTATTACACTATACAGTCAACTAACCGAAATAATTTTTTTCTGCTGGAGAATAATTAGAAGGAAACATTCGTTACAATGATTTTATTTTAATCAGTCTAATATTTAACTAATTTTTTGATTGGAATAGCTTAAAATGTCGATAAAAAGTTATGGTCAAAGTCAAACATTTAACAACACTTTTCATGAAATACACAATTTTTATCAATTTTTTAAATACACATCTCATTAACTTATCAAAATTTGTTAGAACTTATCTCCAAATCTTTGTTAAACAACCCCTAATTTAATTACATTGGCCTTTGTTAAACTAACCATATAAAATGATAGTAAAAATTACCCTTTAGAATGTGATTAATTCTAATCTTGAAAAAAAAAAAAAAAAAAAAAAAAAAGATTGCTACAAATTGTTCTTTAGTCACTCGAGTAATGCTATTCATACCACTGATATTAAAAACCAGTTTAGATTGCAATTATATGACATTAAATGAAATATTCATTTAAATATAAAGTCAAATAACTCATTTATCTCTTGTTTGATAATCATGATATAAAAAAATAAATAAATAAATGCTACGTACTTATTTTCAACAACATATTCACATAATAATAAATTTTGTACGTAAATTCAAAATTTTTCCTTACTTTTTAACCATACATTCTCCAAAATATCACTATTCAAAATTTCATTTTACCTAAATAATGGTTGTCAAAGAGGGGCTTAATTAAATCAATAAAATATATCATCTAGACTGATGTTCTAAAACAACGGGGTTAGATAGTATTACTCTAATGAGTAGCTTCCAATCCCCTTCTTTAATTTTCTTAGTAAGTGGGCCCCAAAAAGGTCAAATCAAAATTCAAAAGTCGAACTTACTAATTGTGAAATGGCACATGGGGAACAAGAAAACAAATTTCTTTCTTTCACACTTCCTGAATTCTTTAGAGTAATGCTTTTCATTTAAGCACCAATTTAAGTTGAAATTACACTACATTAAACGATAAATTCATTTAAATATACATATAAATGAGTCATTTATCCCTCATTTGACAACTATTATTTCAAAAATCTTTTTTTTTACATATTCATTTTCAACAGCACATTACATAATAAAATATTCTGCACGTAAATTTAAAATTTTTCCCTACTTTTTAATCACACATTTCTTAATAAATTAGTATTTAAAACTCCATTTTATCCGAATAATGATTGTCAAATATAAGCTTAATTAAGTCAATAAAATGTAATCACGTAAACTGATCATCTAGAACCACAGGGCTAGATAGTATCATTCTAATCACTAAGCTTCCAATCCTACTTCAATTTTCTTTGTAAGTGGGCCAAGAAAAAAAAAAGGTCAAATCAAAATTCAAGAGTCGGACTTACTAATTGTGGGGTGACACATGGGGAACGGGAAAACAATTTTCTTTCTTTCACACTATACGTTTCGGGATAAAGTCACTTATACATTATATTTCTACATCATAGTATACATCATCCTTGTTGATAAGATTTGATTGGTGAAAAATCTGTTCTTTTTTTTTATTTTTATGTCAAATGGTAACCTGACAAGTAACGCAGTATAAAACTTGATGTACACTATGATGTACACCAAGCATGATTGATAGACTTCGACCAAGGTTGCTCATATTTCTCCAATCACGACCCTTTTTTGAAGCTATCAAAGGAACTAGATTGATAGTAAGCACCTATTTAACGATCATTATTTCAAAACTCCATAATTCATGTACATATTTTTAATTACATATTTATACAAATTATTTGCGTTTAAATTCAAAAAATTTCTTTACTTTTTAATCATATATTCTTTAAAAAATTACTACTTAAAAAAGTACTTTATCAAAATAATGACTATCAAATAGGAGCTAAATAGATAAGTATAAGTATTCAACATTTCAACGAGGCTCTTTTATTAAAAAAACGTATCAATTTTGACTAGTTAAGGTGACTTCACATACATGTTGTAAATTATAATACGTCACACAATATAATTATAATGTATGCACATTCCCTAGAGTATTCTCGAACCATATCTTATAATTGAATATTAAATTAAATAATAACGCTAAGAAATTGTAAGAATAAGCGCTACATTTTAATCCGGTATGCTTGATTAAGGAAAATACTTTTCGTATATGATCACTTACATAATTTTTTACAGAGATGATGTGTCAAAAAAAAAGTAGGGAAGATTTTTTATTATTTAGTTGATGAGATTTTAACCAAATAAAAATCTCTTCGTATCATGTGTTGGTAAATAAATCTGTAAATTGTAATATATATAGATTATGTTTGTCTGTAAATTGCAATATATATAGCACAAATGATTAATTAATTATTATATTTTTAAATTCTGTTTGTTTGCCATTTTGTTTCTCATTTTTAGAAGAAATTAGGTCGTTGATGGCCCCACCTGACCTTTTTTTTAACTGGCTTCTTACATTGTTTGTGAGTTGCATGCTTCCAACAAAAAAAAAAAAAAAAAAACTCATTATAATATGGAAAAAATGGAAACAAGGCACTTAATAATTTTTATTTATAGTGTTCACTAGACTTTAGAGTGTCTTGACTCGTATGTAAATGAAGATCTCTTATACTTTTTCTAATTATTTTGTCCAAAACGCAAATAATTTTTTTTATTAAGCATTAGATAACAAGGGATAAATATTGTCCATGTTAGGTATTAGGTAGCAATAATAAAAGAAATTAACCATGATTTTAAAACAAAAAAAATCCAGTAACACATACCCGTAAATCTCCACCATCTTTTTCTATAAATTTAGGGCATCTCATGAACTGGAAACCTAAAACGAGTCATGGCATCTCTTTCACCTCCATGCACTCTCTTCACCACCTCCGCCTCCCCCAAAATCCTCTTTACACCCTTTCTTTGCTCAGCCATCACATTTTTTCACGGTGAAATAAAAAAATCTTTTTGCTCAAAAGATCCTCCCAAGTGTCATCAAAATTCATATCTCATCACCAAACAACCATCTAAGCCACTAAACTCTTCGTGCAATTCCAAAAATCAAAAACATTAAATACCATGTGTAAACCTTGTAATGCAACAAATCAAGAAACAATATTTCTTCGTATTTCTAAAAGTAAACCCACTAATTAAACTTTCTTAATCAAAATGTTCTAACAAATTTTGTTCAATAGATATCAAAACTAGCCCATTCAATCATTCTTGTAACACGTTGATCGCAAAATAAATTTTAATAACTTCAATTTTTTAAAAAAACTTTCGACAAATGCAATGGTAACAAGAATTGTCATTAATATTTTATAAGCAATAAATGTATTTGGAAATCAATCCAATCTTTTCAAATAAGTTAATATATCAAAAGCCTCATTTATTTCTTTTGGTAAAAGATTTTGCAAAATTTTTACTAGCACGTAAATCAATCCAAGTAGTCATGTTATTGATATACACACTATTCATTTCATGTTCCTTAAGCGTGACACTAAGATGTGCCAATCATTAAAATGGTGATATTACTATGTAGATTGTAATATTTCAGTGCAAACAATAAAAACTTATGGTAGAGTTTCTTTTCTTTTTATTTAACTGTCCTTCGTGGGTTAAAGGGTGTAAGTGAAATAGTGAAAAGGGATCTCTGGTTAGCTTTTCAGTCTTCACTTTAATCACTTGAATTTTAGGTTGTTTATTGTCTTGTTAGATTGGTGATTGGTTAATGAAGTAAATGTGACATTTGATATTAGGGTGGTAAAACAGATAGTTTAATTTAAATTAATCAAATTTTTTTTTACTCTTTTTTCATAGATAGTGTCCTCTAACTTAACATAATAACAAAAATTTAAAATTTTTAAATTAGTAAAATATTTTAAATATATAACTACACATACATATACAATAGTGCATCCTTAGGGCCGCCTCTATTTTCACCCATGCAAAGACCACCACTTGCTTTCGTGTCTCATGCAATGCTGGAAATGGTGAACAAAACTTGAAAGATGACTCCAAAAATGTCGATTTCCAAGAAAAGGTTGACAGGAGAAACATGCTCTACTGTATGGGAAGCTTGCATGGTGCTGCCAATCTTGCCTCCAATATGCTGGCACTGGCCGAGCCAATCCAAACACCCCAGCGATAAGTGTGGTAATGCTATCTACGAAAAGAATGACGGAAAACAAGTAGAAATCAATTGCTGCCCGCCTGTAAAACAGAACATCATTGATTACAGGCTCCCCCCCTGTTCACTTCATGCGTGTTAGACCATCTGCTGATAGAGTTACCCCAGAATATGAATTTAAGTATAATATGGCCATTGACCGCACGAAATTTTATGCAACAAGCTAATATTCATTGTGCTTATTGCAATGGTGCTAATCACCAACCTGGCCAGGGAGTGTTAGAACTTCAAGTACACAATTCTTGGCTTTTCTTTCCTTTCCACTGGTGGTACCTGTATTTCTATGAACGAATTCTTGGGAAACTGATTGGAGACCCCACTTTTGCTTTACCATTCTGGAATTGGGACAATCCTAAGGGCATGAGGATGCCACGTATGTTTTTGGATCCCAAATCAGCTCTATACGATGAGAAGCGAAACCAAGAGAGCTTTCCCCATGCCATCGTCAATTTAAGCTTGAATAAAATCACGGACCCTTTAAAGTTGGTGGCTAATAATCTTTCTATAATTTACAGTGAAATGAGTCGTGGTAGCTATTCAGTAGAGAGCTTCATGGGAGATCCTTATAGGGCAAGAGCTGACACTACTAAATTACTTAAGGTCGATATGTTCGTGAATGATGAAGATAATAATATGGATGACCTGGGAAAGGCTTCTTATGATGTAGGTACCTGCACAGGTGCCACCTAAATCTAAAAACAGGATCATTAGGTCTTCGATCAGGTTGAATCTGACTGATATATACGAGGACATGGACGTTGAGGACGATGATACAATTCTGGTGACACGTGCCAAGGCATCAAGGCGCAGGTATCAAGATCATTGAAGCTCCTCCAAGTAAATCAAGTTGAAGTTTGCCATGCTATTTTTACGAAGAAATTGAAGAACTAAAAAGAATGCACAGATTTTTAATTTAGATTTACAGTCTCAAAACATTAACTGGCATCAAAGTATCAATCGTTTTGGGCTCAGAATCATTGTACCATTTTGTACAAAAGAAAAACCTCAAACCCTAACCCTAACCCTCAAAGAATGAATCACAGCTACTTCGATGGATCAAAATGATACCACACAGATGTCAACCCTTTCCTTCACTCTAAGAATCACTTAGACTCAATATTCACAAAGAATCACACTAAAACCAGATATTTTGAGATAACACGATGAAGACAAAAAAGATCCAGAGAGACTCAGAGAGAATCCATAGAGTTCTACGCAAGACACGAATGAAAATCACCCCTATGGCAACCACTCAAGACACTTTTATATTCATTCCTATCATCGTTGCTATTAGTAAGTGATCAATGGTCCAGAGCAACACACGTGTCTTCTTATTTTTGGCTTGGGTTATGGGCTACAACATTTTGTGTTATCAGACAATGGCAAAGCAACTATTTGGGTCAAACCCAAGTTTCATCGTCGCCCTAATGGATTGGATCAATTTGGCATCATAGCCCAACAGTTTATGTTTTCTTTATCATTTGATAAAAATAAGATTTTCATTGCATCTTATATGCAACGAAAAATGTCCAAGTTTAGGTTGTAAATTTCTATTTGTAATCTAATTTTCTTCTTTATTTCTTTAGTTTCCATATGTTGTTTGCACTAGCACCATTGCATGGGCGATGTCTTTTTACTTTGACTTGTAATGAAATAAACTATTTATCAGATTTATCGACTAGTAAGCAATCGATAATAAACTTGTACATCAAACTTAGCTAGTTTCTAAATGATTAAACTAATGCAGTTCTTGAGTTTTAAATCACAAAAATTGTTATTTAGCCTGATGCCACGGAAGGAATTGTAGTTTGCCCAAAACAGAAATAAGGAAACATAATTTGTTTCCTTGGACTAACACAATGATGGGCCAATTAATAATTGAAAGTAACAACCACATATCGTGTGAGAATCTTTGACACATACCTTGTCCTCGTATATCGTATGAGAATCATACAATCACAGCCAATATTTCTGACCTTATTGTAGAAAGACCAATTTATAGGGGTCAAATCTAGGCTAGAAACTTTGAAAGAATAAACCAAAAATGAAGAAGGAGGATCGAGAGAAGTCGGAGAGAAACAAAACCATCTATCAATATGAGAAAACCAAGGGCTATATCTAACCAAGCAATAAATCTCAACCCAATCAAATCCATCGTTCCAATAATTAAATTAGTACCAATAAGAGGTTGTCATGTGGACTGTTATATTCATAAATTATGTGACATGTTAAAATGGATGTGGTTCCATATGTGTCAGCGTGGTATCGACTATTCAATTGATTGAACCTATTTTAATTAAACAATTGCATTATAAGCTTGGCCCCTTAATCACTGATCCATTTATATTTTCCTATATATATGTGTGAGTTTTATTTACAATAAGGTATATATTTTAACCCTAATCAAATCCCCTCTTCCATCTCTTGCACTCATATTATTTTTCGTTTGACTATTGACTTAATCGTCGGAGTGCAAATGGTCATCGGACTTTTTTCTCGATCGGCAACATTTACCTTCTAACGGGGTGTTCAGTGTGTAGGTGATATCTACGTTGACCTGAATTCTATTGATATATTTTTTGAGGTCAATAGAATAGCGACATATGTGGGAAATCGATACGTTAACCACGAATATTCACATTTCTAAAGGTCAGAAAGGAGGAAGAAAACGCTACCACAAAAATGACTTGGTGGAATATGACGTCGATGAAGGATAAAAGAAATACCACTATTGCAGCCAATATTTATCCCAATTTTCAGCCCACTCTACTCTTAAAGATTACATCAAACTGCTGCTAAACAAATACCCATTTGTAAAGCTTTCAACACATGCCAAGGACAAAGCTTTGGCCAAGATAAAAAAATGTTAGGTACGGGTAATGGCATCCTCGAACAGAGAAACGAGACCTAAATCATATTGGAATGTTGTGCTATAAGCAAAGAAGAGTTTTGGGGGCGCATGACCCTATCTTCGGCAACAATTAGCACGACACTGTACCAAAAAACGACGGTGAGTTTTTTAATTTTTGTCCACGGTAAGCATTAAATTTGATGGAGACAAGGCCTTGAGGGTGGCATCCTACAGACTTCTTCTCTAGATTGACGACAGGTTTTTGCAGGAAAATTGTCCTCCTCCGAGATTTCAGGCAACTTGGATTTTTCTTCAGATTGTGATTTTCACTTGCCTTCATCTTGGGCCCTTTGTTGGGGCGGGTATCCCCATTTTATTTATGGGCTTTCTTCACAAAAATCTAAATAGATGGGTTAGCAGATTAGGGACTTTGGGCTATCCTTTGGGATATAAGAGTTGGACAGTGAGGATTTGTTTTCTTGGGCAACACGATCTCCCATCCGATTTCGAGTAATTGGGCCCATATTATTCTTTGTGGAAATTATATAAAACCAGATATTTAAACTTCCAAATTCAAATTCAGGTATGAAGTTTATTTAATAAAAAATAAGGTATTAATTGGATATTTTATTAATTTAAATAATATTGTAATACTAATATTTCAAATAAACCCTAATTACAATCTCTATTCTCTCACTACTCACACACACACACACACACTCTCTCTCTCTCTCTCGTCTCCCTCTAAGGCTGCTGCCGCCTTCGCTATATCCCTTGCAAGGCCGCTTTGGCCGTCGTCGGTGGTTGGGATTGGATGCGGTGGTGTGTCCGATGTTTGGGGTTGGTGCAGTCCCATGTTCGATATGCGTTCTATCGCTTCTCTCTCTTCAACGCCTACGATCCATTCAAAACTCCGACAACCGGCGACGAATGAGATGAGTCGGTTGACGCTGCTGCTAACACAGCGTCGCGACGCTGCAGTCCTTCGTCTTTCTGTTTTTGTTTTTTTTCTTGTTGTGGGTGTGAGGATGATTGGATGGTGGTGAAGTGGCAGCGTGTGAGACTGCCTTTCAGAACAGCGTCGCGATAGGTGGTGGGTGTGTGTGCTCTGGCGGAGTGGAGTTGTGGCGATGTTGTTGCATCGGTGTGTGGTGGTGGTGTTGATACTTTCAGATCTGGTCGGTGGTGGTGGGTGTGTGCGTAGTGGTGGTGGTGGGTGTTGATGCTTTCAGATCCGGTTGGTGGTGGTAGGTGCTGTGGTGGTGGGTGCGTGGAGGGGACACTGTCAGTGTGTGGTGTTTGACCAGTTGTGGTGCAGATGTGATGTTGTGTTGTTATTGTTGGTGGTGGTGGTGGTGGTGGTGGCAGTGGCAGTGGCAGTGACGACGGGATGAAAAGTGTTTGTGACAACTATTTGGTTGATTTGTGACCAAGTATTAATGGTGGATCGTGATTGGGAGTTGGTTTTTTGGTGTATGTGATCAACGAATTGGTTCTCAGTGACTAATAATTAAACTGCGACCTTAAAATTAGATAATTTATGACCAAAAATTTGAAAATATGTGAGCGATAGATAAACTGTGACCTATAAATTTTTTGACATTTGACCAACGAAATAAACTGATCTATAAAAATTTTTATTTTTGATATTGAAATAATCTGTGACCAATTAATTTGATAATATGTGACCAATAAAAGTTGTGGCCTATAATTATGTATATATGACCATTAATTATATATCATTATATTTAATTAATAAAAAAATTTTTAATTAATAAATAAATATCTGATTTGTGAAACTTAAAATCTGATTTATGATTTTTTTATTTTTTTTTCCCTTATTCTTTTGGTTCAAAATGATTAAGTCCTTATCCTCTTGAATGGACTGCATTTTTTGGGCCATTGCAATTATAACTTCTTCCAAATCAACGAGCTTCGGTGTCATGAGGATTTTGTCTATTATTTATGTGGTGTTTCCTTCCAGCAAGAAGATGATATAGATGGTACAACTATACTTGCAAAATTATTTTACCACCAAGTAAACATTTGTTTATTGCTATTGGGACCTCAACATTGAAGATAGGTAATGGCAAAATTTGAGTTCGAGGTGGCAAAATTCTTCTAATAGCATGTTAAATTTACAGCAATATATCATTTGATTTGTGCATGAATTAATACAATAGCCACAATGACAAATTGTAGAAGTATGTGAAATTTGCTACTGTAATTTTTAATGGTGTCATGAATGGACTACAAATCTCAAGTCATGCCAAAGCAATTGTTTTTGAAAGTGCATGCTAAGTGTTCGATAAATATACTTAGCTTGTATTTATCTTATTCAACGGTCATATTGATCATTTCAATTGATCAAGGCAAGCCTTATCTTGTGCTTTTCTTATTTATCGAAGGCGAGTCTAACTCGTGGTTTTCTTATTATCAAATGCGAGCCCTTACTCATGAATTTCTTATTATCAATTCTGTGAGTCTTTGTTCCTTAAATATAAGAAGAGGTAGCATATTATAGAGTCCTCGCTCCCTGAAAAAAAAAAAAGGAAGAGGCCAATCGCCGATATGTTTGCCTTTGCAAAATGAGCATTTTCTGACCTTATTCGCGAGATGTTTATTCCTTACCTCTCATTATCGTCGAGACTAGCTGTAAGACCTCGTTAATCCAATGTCAGATTATAAGATTCCGATAGTTCGAGAGCTATTCGATGGATGTTTATTCCCTATCTCGCTAGATGCTTATCTTTACTTCACGGGATGTCTATTACCCGCCTCGTCAGATGTATATTCTTGGTTTCGTGATATGTTTATTCTTTGTCCTTCATGTAAGAATTCGTAACATTTTTTAATATGAATTTCGGGTCAAGAAACTTACTTGAAATGATGAATTTCAAGATCTTTTGATGGTTGAATCACCTTGCATTTCAAAGCTCCTAAATCTGCATTTTCTGTTCTCCAATGATCTCAATCCCGATCACAATGGAAGATGGTGTCAATTTCCATACGAATTTTACACATTTTTTTCATACCATCTTTTTTTCTTCCCTCTAAGGCATAATGAATGGAGGTTGTATGGGAGTTAATGGTGGGTTGGGAGTTGTATGTTTGAATTTCAAATTCAAATCACTCCATCCAACCCTTTTAATGACTCGTGTGTTGGGTCATCCCACATGGGTGACCCATGACCTGTATTTTTCTAACATTTCTTTATCTTAGAGCCTACCTATAAGACCTCGTCATTTTGAGGCTAGTTTATAAGACTTTAATAATTCGAGAGCTATTCGTGGGATGTTTATTCCCCGCTTTACTAGATGATTATTCTTGACTTCACGAGATGTCTATTTATCGCATCTTACTTTAAAGCAGCTCAGATTGAGGATCATGTAAAGTTTTTTACAAGGTTTAAAATTAACATTTGGCCTGTATATTCCATTTATTAGATCGGATAGTGAATTTTTTCCGCATTTACAAAATCAGAGCAAGCCACATTATAAAATGCAAATAAATTAATTCTTTGAACAGACGATGCCATAAAAATTTCATAGCATTCAAAACTTGATTGAATGGACGATAATTTTGCGAATAAAGTTATGCAAAATGTTTGAAGAAGACGACTCTACACCTCAAGACAAATTTGTCAAAAAGTCCAAAAAAAAAAAAAAATAAATAAATAAATATAATAATTCCATTGTTTCACTATGATTTTAATTTATTTTCCCAATTTCTAGGAAATCCTTATGAACTGAAAAAAAACAGAAAATAAATAAATAAACTGATTACATACTGCGATTTGAGGGCTCAATTTTTTGGGTATGAACTTCAGAAAATCTGAATTCAAAGACTTCACCATCATAGAGAATCACTCATGTAACTGAAACTCGAACCTATCCGCATGGTCCACAAGGAGACCTTCTCTAAGTGCTATCATCCTCCACTAATGAAAAACTGGCCATCCTTTTCGCCAACACTGCCACCATCACCACTCTCCTACCATCCTGAATCACCGCCCTCCGCCTAAGAAGCTCTCTCCCACCCTAACTGATACATTAGTTTTAGTCCCTCAAGCTTCGGTGGTTGCTCCACTCCCCTCTTGTACCACTGATCTAAGGGTGTTTTGGCAATTTTATCTAGTTAATTATGTTGTTTTTTCGCTAAATATATTCACATCATCGTTTTTAATAATTAGATTACAATTTTTTTTATGACTCAAGTGTCCAAACTTCACCTGACTAATCTTGAGAAGTAGCGGCCTTCCCCCCGATTCGCCACCCGGGTTAATTCAGATGCGATCACAACTTATACACACTTTGGGTTCACGTGTATTCGACAACATGTTGACTTTGAATAGAACCAAATCACTTTGAAATCGTTTGGTTTAGGTTTCAATCTTTGCAAACCGTTTTAAATAGTTAAATCGTTTAAAAAATCCGAAAATAAACTAATTTGAATTTTATGCAACCTAATTAAAACTAAAAACATGACAATTAAAAAGATACATTCATATTATATATAACCCAATTAAATTAAATATCTAAATATACAATTATTCATTCCAATTGATTAATTAAATCAATCATGAATACTCACCAGTCATCATAATTGTGAATACAAAATTCTCAAATTGAGTGAAGTATTAAACAATTGTTGTTGAATCATATTTATCGATCATCCATTATAATTGAATAGACAATTATAAATATAGATTTTAATTCAAATTCATACATTTCTTTTCTTTCTAAAAAATATTCTCGAATTTCTACTAAATTTTCAGGTCGCAGTATCCAATTCTTCTTGTTTTTTGGTAATTGTTTGCTATATTTCTAGTGGTAATTGTATTGTTTTTTTTTAATTTGTGACGTGCTCCATTAAGTTTTTAGTGGACAATATTTTTTGTTTATTTGCATCTCAATTTTCTGATCACATTACTCAATTAATTATTTACATTTTAACTTAGTTTCTAGATTTACTCTTAATTGCTAGATTGATTTAGTGGAATACATAAATATTGGTCGTTTTGAAGATTTGATCAATGAGTCTTTCAACATATTATTTTGGTGGAAATTTAATACAAATAAATACAAGATTATCACCTAAATTACTAAAGATGTATTAATTATTCAGAAAATACACAATTGCTTCTGAGTCTACATTCCTTATTAGTGGGCGGATTCTTCATTCCTTTAGGAATTCGTTGAGTGCAAATATGGTTGAGATGGTAATTTGCCCTCAAAATTGGTTGCATAGTAACAATGAACCTATAGTGATTCATCAATTTTTAGATGAAGTAGAAGCATTGAATAATTCACTAAAAATTTATAAAAGGTGTTATCGCATTTTATCTTTTTATTTATTTTTTGTTAGTTATTTTATATTATTTAACTATAATCAATGAATTCATGTACAATATTATTATCTTTATATAGGGAATGAATCGTGTATTATAATTGCATATGTTATGTCAATTAGTATTGTATAAGAGATTAAAAAGTTTATATCGTTGCATTATAATAATTAGAATTATAGAAGTCTGGTTTGAAATATTTTTAATGATACTATTTATGTTATAACGTAAAGGTTTAGACTAATATTTATAATTTAATTTATTCGATATATTTTAGTTTTTTCTTTGTTCAATCGTAGTTCAAAATCGAACCAAATAAAAAAAATGATTTGGTGTATGGTTTAAAAATTGAAGTGGTTTGATTTGGTTTTAAAAAAATTTCAAATCACTTTTGTGTTTTAATTTAAAAATTTGTTACAAATCGTTCAAATTGAATCGTGTTCACTCCTAGCGTGAAAATAACCGTCCTATTTCTTTTTTATGTATTTCTCTTCAAATTGGGGACCTAGGGTAAAATTTCATTTTTGCTACTGATTAGGTTTTGTTTGTTTTAAAGTAGCATACATAGTTATGGCGTTTGGCTTTTTATTGAACAGAATATTAGTTGTTGAGATTTTCTTTTATTACACAATTCAAATCACTATTCATATTTGGACATTTGTGTATAACAATTTTTCAAATTTTAAATTTAAATCAATTCGCAGTATTCCATTGAATTAACAAGTATTGGTTAGTCGATTTGCGTATTTCTTCGAAATCAACAATTTTTAATCCGTATTCGATGTGATTTCACGCTTCACGGCATGACACTTAGTTTACTTATAAAGTATATATACACCTTTCAGAAATTTATTGCTAAAAATTTCTTCATGGCCTAACCCTTTTCACTTGGCTTTCTTGCCTAATCGGCCTACTTGGCTGATCTCTTACTCTTAAACTATTAACATTTTAATGTAACAAAAATCAACACACCCTCTACCATGTTTAGAAACAAAAATTTTATGTATTTTTTAACTTAGCTAAACATGGTCTACCCCTAAAAGAAGTCATAAATTTTCGTATTCACTAGAGATTAGGCAAGAAAGTCTTTACAAGGCAATAAAAAATGAAGAAAGACTGTGTAAAGTGAAAGTGGCTTTTAAATTATAATTTATTTACTAATGTATAAGAACTTATCATTTTGTCTCGTTGATTTGGGCCATTTGGTCCATTATAGCTAACTTTCCTCTTATAATTAATCCCCAATCCTTTACAGTTATTTCAAAATTTGTACTGCCATTTTAGTTTTGTAGTACGAAGTACAAAAATCTCAATCTACATACAGTCCAACCACTCTTTATTATAAAATCTAAGCAAAAGAATTGTACTGTCGAATGGAATATGAATTTGTTGTAGTACTACAATTTACCAGAGGAAAACAATAGGATTTCAAATCAACCTTCTATATAAAGAAAGGATTCCTTGAAGTAGTCTCATCAATTTCGTATCCCTCCTCTCACATAATCGACCCAAAAGTGATCCAATTGATTAGGTCATGTAATAACAAAGTTTGACAGAGATAGACGGTGATCATAGTTTGTTGGTGACTCCAGCATGGAGGAACATCGATGGTGCTACCACCATTTATGGTATCAAAATCGAGCTTCCAATTTCAAAAGATGGTAGTGTAGGTGTCTTGATAATTTCTCCGGTCGGATGTCTTTGAAGAGGTTAGGCTCGATCTTGATACCATCAATGGTGGCGGAACCGCCCTTGGGTCCCAAAGTCGCCAATTCCTTAGGCTGCTAATCCAAATTATTAAACCAGGTAGGTCCTTTTTAAATTTTTCTTTATTTTTTAATT
>CAIGRN010019700.1:0-16429 GCA_903798345.1 Fraxinus anomala
ATTTATATGGTGCAACCAGAAAATTTTGTAAGGATGATGCAAAGCAAATGGTTTGTAAACTAAAGAAATCCATTTATGGATTCAAGCGGATCTCTCGTCAATGGTATTACAAGTTTCATCAAGTGATCATCCCATATGATCCTAAGATGAATTTGATCGATGATTGTATATACTACAAGTTCAGTGGGAGCAAGTATATTTTTCTGGTTTTATATGTCGATGACATATTACTTGCTAGCAACGATATATGCTTATTACATGAAATCAAGAGATTTTTAGCATGAAATTTTGAGATAAAAGATCTTGGTGATACCTCTTTTGTATTAGAAATTCAGATACACTTGGATTATTCTCGATGTATTCTTGGGTTATCACAAAAAGTTATATTGAAAAGGTACTTCAAAGATATGGCATGCAAGATTATAAATCAGGTGACACCCAAACCAGGTGACACTTCTGTGGATAAAGGAAACAAGTTCAATTTAAGTCAATACCCCAAAAAATGACTTGAAAATTAAAGAAACGCAAAAGATATTCTTCAGCTATAGGGAGTTTGATGTATGCTCAGGTTTGGATACATCCAGATATAGCGTACATTATTGGGATGTGATGGAGATATTTAAGTAACCTGAGAATGGATCATTGGAAAGCAGCCAAACGAGTCATACAGTAGTTACAAAAAATAAAATACTACATGCTCAAATACAAGAGATCAGATCAGTTGGAGATCATCGATTATTCTGATTTCGATTTCCCAAGATGCCAAGATAGTACGAGGTCCACTTTAGGCTATATCTACTTGCTTGCTGGAGGTGCTATTTCTTGGAAGAGTGCTAAGCAGACACTCATAGCTACTTCCACCATGGCAGCGGAGTTTATAACTTGTTATGAGGCATCAAACGATGGAATATGACTGCGAAATTTTGTCACTAGGCTGCGCATTGTGGACAGTATAGAAAGACCATCAAGTTATTTTGTGATAATAAATCAACAGTGTTGTATTCCAATAACAACAAGAGCTCGACGAAGTTAATATAGAGATCCAGTTTCTGGCTATTAAAGAAAGAGCATAGCAGAACAAACTCTATGGTTGCTGATCTGCTTACCAAGGGATTGAAACCCAAGGTCTTTCATGAGCACACTGCTTATATAGGTGTAATATCTCTTGAATATATCTAGTTTCAGTGGGAGTTTGTATTTTCATATTTTTCATTTTAGACACATGTACTGTCATTTTGGATATGGTTTATAGTTAAAGTTATTTTCGATTATAAAGTTTTTGATTTATTATCTCTGAACTTGTTTGAAAATGATCTCACTAAGGTATTAATGTGGACCATTTGGAAATAGGCATGTTAATATCACTTCACATGTAATTTTCATGCTACACATCTATGCTTGATCCATATCATTCAGTTATGTTGATATACGTGACCATTGATGGGTTTAGTTACGATAAATGTAGCGAAAGCCGCTTTAATCCTACGTTGATATGATTGATGGACCAGAATGTTTGGGGATGCATTCAGTGATGATAGCAAAATTTTGAGTAGTCATAAGGTTATGTTTAATGCATAATTATAAGCTAACGCAAATAGCTCAAGTGGGAGATTGTAAGGATTTTAATCGAACACGTGGGTTTATATGTGAAATATTGTGTATTAAATTCAAGACTGTCAATTTTGGTTAAATCCGTTTAAAGTAATCTAATAATGTTTCGATATTTTTGGGCTTTGAATCATCCAATTAAAGTGCGGACATTTATGTGTAGAGACCAGGCCCATTCGTAATTTCATGATAGGCCGAATTAGGTTAACATACTTTTAGTATATATATATATATATGGTTATGGTCTCCGGATCATATGTGAATTGTTCATTCTATTGTGACTCCCATTATCAGAGAGAAATAAAGAACTACGTATTGATCTAGAAGACTAAAATCGCAAGACTAAATCATTGTATTAACCTGTCTGATACAGTTACGCTTCTGCTTCGATTTACATATTCTTGATGATCCAACATGAAAGATCTTTGTGACGGTAACAATTTTCTCAATAATTAACTCAATTTTAGGGAACTTCTTAGTGAGATTCTTCTAAGTTCTCTCTGATACAGCTACAAATCCCACGTTCACATTTACACAAGTTCTGTGACTTAACCAAGATCGTCAAAGAGTCACGACTTCAACTTTAGCACCATCTTCATATTGAGTTTGTTATTACCTTTTAATTTGCTTGAGAATCATGTTGCGTTTTATTTTGTTGGTTTCGTGTTTAGATCTTCTTGCCACTTGAATTTTATGTGGAAGTGTTATAACACCAATTCCAACATTCATCCTAAGGGACCTTGAATACTAAATTGAATCAATGACATTGAACTTTTCAACAATTATTCTTGTCTCTCTCAGTTTGTTTTCACATTTACACCATTCGGTATCCAAGCATATCAACACTTTTGTTTTTATGCAAATGAGGAGGCAGCCTGATGCTCATGATGTGTTGGGAATTTACTTAACATGCACAGCCAAAAATAAAACAAATTTCAATTCCTATTAATGATCTTCTTTGTGTTTAGAAAGAAATCGTGATAGAAATTGTAGCTTTTGTAGATTCTGCAAACTCGTTTGCTGATTTTGGAACACGAACAATCACAATCTGCAAGCCACAGTTGTCCAACCTCAAATGAAAATTCACGTAGGGAACAAGAATAAGAGAATTAGAGTTTTTCTTTTCTTGTGTTAACAAGAATATGAATTGTATTCTTTTTTTTTTTTAAATCCTAATGGCTTATTAATATAAGTTCAAGTGGATAAGGCATGTCTCTTAAACTTAATTCGGTCAAATATTTAATTAATCTAATTAATTAATTCGGGCCTATTAAGAAGCAATCCAATTAATTAATTGTACAACACTTGTTAATTAATTATTGAAATCTCATTCTTTTTGTTCTCCTTTTGTGTGTGACCCATCAGGTTCTCGATCACGATACCAAACAACGTGAATTATTATTTTGATTTAATCAAAATCAATAAATTAAAATACCCTCTTTTAATTTATCATCAATTCACATATGTGGTCCCATATTGACATCTAGCAATGTGTTAGGGCAATACATGTGACGGAAAATGTCACGTGATATCACAAAACCAAACTTGTTTGTTTACTTGAAATTATATTCCCTTCGTCAATATGATCCGATCAATTACGAGATATGAATATGTGTCAATCTCAATTATCGATCATATATTTCATCCCACTATTAAATCAATGTAAGTCGAAAATTCATTTTCGATTTATGAGTACACCTTGGCCAAGAATTTAATGCAATGTAGATCATAGTCTCTTACTATCTAAGAGTGACGAATCATCTACTGATCATTCACAAATTTCATATAACTCTTGATATACCCGAATGATGTCGTATTAGCGACCCTTGATAGAGTGACATCCAACATCACTAAAGTATGATTATCATCGTATAAGACACTATGATGAACTAAAGTCAAATAACCAATTCCACTACCGAATGTTAGAGATCATCCACTGACACTAAGATAGTTATTCATGTGAAATCTCTCCAGCGGGTCTCTAATGTTTTGTTCTATAACAAAACATCTATGTGTTCATTTAAGTGTCATCACACTTTAATTTGTAAGATCAGTTACTTACTTCACAAGTAAGAAATGTCACACGCGATAGTTTATCTGTAATAATAATATCCGTATCTCGAAATTATTTACGATTATCGATGATTTAAGATTCAGTCAAATGTAATTTGTATATCACAATCACAACTCCTTATAATTATCAAATTAAAAAGATTTGAATCTATGGATTCTATTATTTAATTTATTATAATATTAATTCAATTAAATAATAGATCTAGCCATAAATATACATCAATTATATATTAAAAGTATTTATATCCAAAGTTGATTGGCTTAGGGCATAACACTTACATGATGTTCCAATGGGCCATTATTACTACGCGACGAGAACAAAACTTTTACTAAGTTAGCGAGTCCTGGACCGTGGAGATTGCGGCGTTACAGATGTGCAGATGTCATCGCGATATTGAACTTGCAGTAGTAGATTTGATGGAACCTTTTATCCCTTTTGTGTTGGTTTGGACGAGGATTACGAGGTCCGTCAAGTTTCGACCTAATTCAAGACATCTAGTTTCAAGATGTATTAAATTTATTGTTGTAAATGGTTCAATAAATTAGTGACATGGGTCAACTTTGAGCTCAAATTTCAATGAGACTCATACTCCAAATTTTATGCGACTAATCATATTCATTTTCTACTCTCCAAGATAACTAATATAATATATATAAATATATAAAAAATTATTTAAATTGAATGAAATGTTCGATATCTAAGTTACCCACTTGAAACTTGGAAAAGTTGATAATTTAATTGAAATTGTTTAAACTTTTGTCCCATGTAGGAAACGTAAGGAAAAAATTGTTTGGTTTATATGATGGAAGTTAGACAATTGAATTTGGGCCCCAAGGATACCACTAGTCTTTGAAAGGGAGAGATCTAGATTTTTTTTGAGTTTGGTCCAAAGTCCACACGGTCATGTAGACACGTACACGAATGCACACGCCATTGCTTTTGTATGGCCTACTGGCTCAGTACGAGTCCAATTTGGATGGGTCATTGCCTTACACATATTTTTTGGACAAAATTTATTAAATTTTTGAGCCAAATTATAATTAATCAAATTATTGGATATTTAGTGAAATTATTTATAACGATATTTTTCTGTAACAAGCATCTATTTACCGACTATAACAAATGCATGATTTCGATCTACACACAACTATTTGTTCACTTTTGAAAGGTTTTCTGAACAATCACTATTGTTCTGAAAATGATTGTATAGTGTTCGAATGACTATGAATAAGTTATAAATGTTTGCATTTCTGTTAGAAAATTTACAAAAAACACATACTTCCACAACATCTATCAGTGTTTCGAAGATCAAATGTTTGCATTTCTATTAGAAAATTTACAAAAAACACACACTTCCACAACATCTATCAGTGTTTCGAAGATCAAGGAAGGTGGCCATAGTTTCTGGTTGTTGGAGAAAGAGGAGTTCTCATGGATCCAAAGGAAATAGATAAATTCAGAAGGTCAGGATTTGGTGTATGAACACGTAATTCGAGAGAATTTTAGTGATTACAACAGGAGGTCAGAAAGTACTAGAGTTAGTCGAGTTGACAGTACTACAAGTTGATTCGTTTATAGTGGATTGTTACTGGCTTGGGCCCGGAGTTTTTACCCAGTTACGAGTTTTCTCCATTATCATATTTTGCGTTATTTACTGTTTCCTATATAACTGCAGCATTCAAACCATAGAAAATTGAATCGATTGACTAACCATCTAGAAACAAATAAAAGTGACTTGTTGCTTATTAATTGTTAATTTTCATTCCGCATAAACACCTATTCACTCCCTCTAGGTGTTAGTTGGGTCGAACTTCGTTATTTCAACGTAGTTTTGAAAAAAAAAACTTTCCTAGGAAGCTTTAATGGATAATGAAACATCACGCCATTGAAAGACATTTGTCACCCATGGGGAGTTTTCAAAGCGACCGTAGTCATCCATCTTAAACAAATTCAAATTAACTAGTTGGCATGAAAAGCTTAAGGTTCGACTTTCATAAGAAGGAGCTTAGAAGTAACTGTTGTAGTCCGGCCTAATTACTTCTCAAACTTTCATTTTAGAAGTAAGCACAGAAAACATTGTTATGATTAATTAGGTCATAAAAACTCACAGGTCGAACACCAACCGCCATCATTAAAAGAGACGTCATGATTAAGAACTCCTGAAAAGTTGTCCTAGCGTCACATCCTCACCTCAAGATTAACCATTCCTGAAATGCCCAGTGGCTTTTATGATGTCATCGTCTCATTTCAAACCAATCAGATTTCATCAATGAATATTTATATGGCGGGTAATCATAACCTAGGTCATCGCTATGATCTAGACCCCATGATGACCTATTTGGCCGACCTTATCAACCAATCAAAAGCATTAAGACGGGGTGGTGTCGTGGATTCTAAGTCAACACTGTAGCAAATATGATGTTGGACGGCCGGTTGCTTGATTTCAAGACCTATATATAGCAAATTATTGCCGACCAAAAAGGAGGAGCAAAAATCTTGAAGCTGAAACGAGAACGCACTAACTTTTATGCCAATGTATCCCTAGTTACATTTGCACATGGGCTGCCTCCTGCTATCAAATCTTGAACTGATTTTCTTTTCTTTTCTTTATTTTTTATTTTAATAATTTGATATTTGATGATTGTCGGAGTATTATTTTATCACAGGCATGTGGTGTCGCAGACTTAGTTCTAGAGGCTTCATTTGTCATTTCGTTTATATTGTAAAATCAAAATTATCTTGTCGGAAATTGTAGCTTTGATTCATGATGTCAAGAGTGGTTCATGTTGCTTTGTTCCACAAAACGAGAATAAAATGGATCATGAACGGGCATAACTACGTTAGATACAAATTTATTTATCTGACTCGATTGCATTCCTTGATTTATTGCATTGAAGATTTTATTTATTTATTTAAAAAAGATGAGAGTAAAGTAAATAAATTAAAAGTATATCTCTATCTCCTATTCTTATGTGAAGAGAGAATTCGTTAAATAAATTCAACAATCTATCTCCAATTACATAAAGATGAATGATTGTGCAAATGAAAATCTCCAGAATTTGTTGGACAAAAAGTTCTACAATATAAATATTTGTATTTTAAAAAAATAAAAAATATTTATGTCATAATATTTGTCAATTTTTTAATATTTTTTAGGCTTAATTACACCATAGGATTCCAAACTTTGCACTTTGTAACACTTTCGTCCTCATTTTAATATTTTGTAGTACTTTCATCCCGACCTTTAGTAATTTATAGGAATGGCAATTGACGGAATGGGAACAAGGTAGGGCAGGGTGAGAATTAAAATATCCCAATTATTACCCTGTTCACTTATTTATTTACTTTTTCTAGAAAAATTAAATACAATTTAGATCTAAAAATAGAAAAAAATAGGGAACCGTCCTGATTCTCCAATGGGGCGGAAAATCTCCTCCTAATTTGGGACAAGGACGAGATATTTTGACATCCCTAATAATTCATCCAAATCGTCAACACCTTCTATCAACAAACAACAACAAAATTATATGAATAATTTTATTTGTACATAAAAAAATGTATATAAGGGTGTACACCCCTCTCACATGGGAGCGAGACCCACTTGTATAAAATATTTTTTATTTAAGCGGGTCACACCCCATGTGAGAGGGGTGTACACCTCTATGTACATGATGATTTACCACTAGCAAAATCAAAATTCTATTAATAAGGGGTTAGTCGTATCGCTGAAGAAAGTGAAATGACGAACTAACCCGTCGGCCGACAATGTAACATTGAGCTGGGAGACCATGTGTTCTGGAATGCTACGCTTTGAACCTGCACCAGATGAAACCTAGTAATAATTTTTAGATTCAATTAATTTGATGTTGCTTAATTAATAGGATTTTTTTCATTAAAATAAACCAAATTCGAATATGTTGTGTCCGTTCATCCCTACACAATTATGCTGATTATTTTATTTAATTATTCTTTACAACTTTCCATTCTCTTTCCTTTTGTTGGCTTAGTCTTCTGCTAGAATTGCACGTGCACGCGTTATCTTTCCTAAGAGATTGAATTGAAACTGATCCCTACTTTTTTGTTCAATTTTTTTTTTTTTTTTTTTAACTTAATAAGAAAGTAACTTATTTTAACATATTTCAAAGTAAAAATTTCCGTATATTTTAAAATCATTTGAACTTTTAGTAAACAAAATACTTTATTACTGTACGAATAATAATTATTAAAAATGAAAATTAATTATAATTCAAAATTTATTCTTACTTTTATGTAACGTATACTATTATTAAATACTTATATAAGAAAATATATTCACCATAGTAATTTAGATGGAAAATGTTAACATTTATTAAAACTCAAAATAAAAAAAAAAATTGAAAATAAAAGGACTAATTTTATTGATTATTTTTAAAATTAACATTTTAAAGATGAGAAATTGAAGAAGTTAAAAGTGTGAAACTACCTTTTCGTCGTTTCATAAAATACTCGTTTGATATGACTTTGAAAAACCCAAAAGGAGTTTTTAGATTCGTTTGAATACGTTTACGAAATCACTTTTTCTTGTTAAAAGAACTTTTAGATGAAGTTAATTCAATATAACTTTATCTACACACACTTTCAAAATAGGAGCGTCTTTCAAAAATTAATTTTCAAATAGAAATTTTAAGTAATTTTTTTAGAAAACTCTTCTACATGAAACATAGTCAAACACTACAATTATATCATAATCAAATTTTTATTATATTTTACTAAATACCTAAAATAATTGTAGTTGTTTAACAAACTCTAAAAGCAATCTTAGATAGAGCCTTATTTACTTATAAGTAATTTCGTTGAGAAAAGTAACCCGAAGTTAATTGCAATGGTTGTAATTTTATCAAAATTTGGGGGCTTTCTCATCAAGTGAAACCCATAAAAACCCTCCCACTGCTTCTTCATTTTCGATCCAATCCTCTCTCTCTCTCTCTCTCTCTCTCTCTCTCTCTCTCTTACACACACACACACAGAAGTACATTGTATTGTAATTACAACATGAAGAAGATGAACCTATTGTTGATTCTGCTCAGCGCCACCTTCTATTTTGCATTATCTTTCAACGATGGTAAGCTTCCAATTCTTCACATCGATTAATTTATGTTCTTACTTTCATGAGATTAAATTCATATTTTGGCTTATTTTCATGGCATTTACAATAAATAATCAAAGTTGAACATACATTATACGTTATTCTGAAATATTTTATAAGTGCTGTAATAGTAATATTTGATACCAATTTGTTGGGAGGATTTGATGATTCTCAAACGAACTAAAGAAAATAAAATTTAGAATATAAATTTAAGAGAAAAAAAAATGTACTATCAAAATTCAACTTCTATTATTCAATGTTTTTGTGATGATAAAATACTACAAATGAGTAACATTTTATGCTACATTTGATACATAAAAATTAAATGTTAATACATAAATTTAAACACCCATTAAAATTCCTAAATACATTAATAAAATTAAATTCGTCTATAATAATTCTATATTCATGTAGATCAAAATTTATTGAATTTAGATTAATGTGAATGTTAATTAATTGAAATTCAATAATACGAAATTCATACATGACAAGAATTTTGTAATATTTATTACATATTGAAAAACAAAAAGTAAGGTATTATTGAAATAATTAAATTGTAATATGGTCAAAGTCGTCCAAAAAAATAATTCTCACTTGAAACTATTATTATTATTATTATTATTATGTCTGCTGCTGCTGTTGCTGTACAAATCTCTTAGGAGTGTATGATATAGTTTATGAATATAATCATTTGGTACATGAAAAGAAGCAAAGAAATGAAAAAACTTGAGTACTAGCAATGGCTACCTATGCCAAATCTACCACAAGAAGAGAACTAATAGTAAAATGCATAGTTATCGGATTCGATTCGGTCTTCGATTTGGACAAATTGTTGGACCATTGGATTAGTGGTTCAATCGGTGTGATAGTGGTTCAATCGATGTGTCATTGCTAGGCCGAATTTTAATTTTTTAAAAAAATATATTTTTTAGATCAAAGGGACAATATATACATCATTTTATATTATTTTGCTAAAATTGAACGTGTATATATGTTTTACAATTGCCATATTGGTCGAGGTTCTCCTATAGGAAGCACAAGTTCGATTCTCTTCTAGTGCAAATATGATATTAAATTTTGCTTTGTACCCATTTGATAACTAACTGGTTTAAATTGAATCGATTCGAATGTTCGCTAAACTGGCGGTTCAGAGTTTTGACAATTATGGATTGGTTTGAGCGACTCTTTTGCTACTAAACCAATAAATGCCAACTGAATGGGCCCCCATTTGTTCGGCCAGCCCGACCCAAATTTAATAAAAAATGTGAATTTTTCAAATTACCAAAACGATTTTTATGCATTTCTCCTATGTTAGTGCAATTGTTCCCTTGTCTTGAAGTGTATAAAATCTCAATAATAAAGTCTTGACAAGAAGCCACAATTCTTAAGTAGAGCTTTGTTGGAATTTTGTGTAATTTTTGCACCTTTTAACAAAAATATTGCGCAAGTGGATCCGGCGTCTTGTGCTGTGAATTAATTCCTAGGTATTAATTCATTGGACTGCATTAAATGTGTGAATTGATTACATTCTACGAGAAGAATCCTTCGTAAATATCATTTCTACTTGTTAAAGAAAGAACTTTGCTACATTTTCAAAAACTTTTGTCAAATTCCTTAACATAATTTCATATGACATTTTATTGTTGAACTGTTCAAAAAACAATCAATTTCTACATTTACTCATACCCTGCCAACAAATCACCTGTCAAGGAATATGATGACATTTTCTGTTCAAATGGCTTAACTCTTCAAGTAAATGTGACACTCAATTACATTTTTGCAGATGCTGGATAGAGAAATTTGATCGGTTTTCTACTTCTTCTTCTTCTTTTTTATCCTTCCGTCACCTCAGAATAAAAGAATCCCATTTTAATTATGAATTCCATTAATAATTTTAGAATCTAGTATAGTCAATTGTCATACTCACGTTCGTTTGAAATTAAAAAGAAGCCGCAATAATTATTTCAAACACCTATCATGTAAAGGAAGTACACGTTATATAAGTTCCTAATTTTAGTACTTTTTACGTAAGCCATGTTGCATTTGAGAAAAATTTAATAATATATTTTTTAGACAACACATGTGATAACATGTTGACTACAGTTGTACAATGCAATGTTCACGATCACTTGCCACTTGGACCATCACGTAATCAATCACATTTTCTTACTTAGGTAATTAGATAGATTTTCTATTATGATATGTATTGTGTACGTTTTGTTGTTTATTAAAGATAAAATTAACTTTATCACGTCATCGTTGATCCATTCTTTGGCTATAGTTGAACCACATAATCTAATGCAAATTAAAAAATTTCAGGCTTATTGCCTAATGGGAACTTCGAGTTCGGTCCAAAGCCATCACAAATGAGAGGGACCAGAGTGAATGACCCACACGCCATACCCAACTGGCAAATTTCGGGTTTTGTCGAGTACATAAAATCGGGCCAAAAACAAGGCGACATGTTGCTGGTGGTGCCGGAGGGATCCTCGGCTGTGAGGCTAGGGGACGAGGCATCGATTAAGACAAAGGTTAAGGTCACAAATGGAATGTTTTACTCGATTTCGTTTAGTGCTGCAAGGACTTGTGCACAAGACGAGAAATTGAATATTTCAGTGTCACCAAATAGTGAGCCAAAGGACTGGGGAATTTTACCAATTCAGACGGTGTATGGTAGTGATGGCTGGGATACTTATTGTTGGGGATTTTTGGCAGAGTCAAATGAAATTGAGATAATTTTACATAATCCAGGAAAAGAGAAGGACCTAGCTTGTGGTCCACTCATTGATTCAGTGGCACTCAAGGCTTTGAACCCACCTAAAAGACCAAGAGGTAAACATTCAACTTTTTCTTACACCTAGAAAAATAAAGGTTAGCCAATAATACTAATTATCAAAGAATAATGTTATATAACACGAGTTTAGGTGGTCGCATTTGATAATTTTAATTAAATGAATAATGTGACATTACATTTAAATGAAACTATCATTTAATATAATGTAGTTGCCACCTAAACTGGTGCTTAACACCACTGATATTGAATAGCATTACTCAATACGAAATGTGAGTTGTAGGTTGATTTGGCAAGTAAGCGTAGATGCATGTCATTAATTAGACTATTGGTTAATAAAAGGTTACGTATAAGTGCACGTATTAATGCAAACACACCAATTGGGCATGAAATAACTTTTCATTTTCTATTTATTATTACATTCCAAAAACCTAATAGTTTATATCAAATAATTATGCAGGCAACATGCTGAAGAATGGGAATTTTGAAGAGGGTCCATATATTTTCTTCAACACATCCTGGGGCGTCCTAATTCCTCCCAATATTGAGGATGATCACTCACCACTTCCTGGATGGATTATCGAATCCCTCAAGGCCGTAAAGTATATAGATTCGGACCATTTTTCAGTTCCCGAGGGCAAACGGGCAGTCGAACTGGTGGCCGGAAGAGAGAGTGCACTTACACAAGTCGTAAGAACTGTTCCCGACAAGACTTATGATCTATTCTTCTCAGTAGGAGATGCCAAAAATTCATGTCAAGGATCAATGTTGGTTGAAGCAAGTGCAGCCAGAGACATTGTCCAGGTTCCTTATGAATCCAAAGGTAATGGTGGATTCAAACGTGCAAAGCTAAGGTTCAAGGCAATCTCAACACGCACTAGGGTTAGGTTTTTGAGCTCATTTTATCACATGAAGAGCGACAATTCCGGGTCTATGTGTGGTCCTGTGATTGATGATGTGAGGTTGGTTAGTGTTCATCGCATTTGATTTATTTTCCGTACTATCTTCTAATCCCGTCAAATACTACTTATAAAACATGTTCATATATGATATTTACGAGTCTAATTTAGTCAACGAAATGTAATTTGGCTTTTTTCTTGTAACACGAAGAAGCTAGATTATATGGTACAAAGTGTTCATTTGGCTTGTTTGGAATGCTTGGGTGGATTGTAATGTAATAAGGGGAAATAAATCATGATCTTGGCTTTGTAGTTTATAATGCTCAACATAGTGCATAATGAACATGCCTTCAAATAATTGATTTCCTACATGTTTTTGCTTACCAAATTAAATTGCCTTCAACTTTTCAGATTTGATTTTTAATTTCATTTTCAATCCACAAAATGTTTGACTTGTTAAACATATCTTAGCTTAGGGACGCAGAAATTAGTCAATCCCATAAAAAATGTCTCACTTCAAATAATCTAAGCCCTTGTTTGGTGGCCTTAAAATATTAAAAACATAGTTTTAAATAGTGTTTTTGGAAAATATATAATTAAAAAGTAGGAAAAAAGTTTTGAGTTACGTGTAGAATATTTTATTGTGTCAATGTAAGGTTAAAAATTAGTATGAGAAATAAATTAAAGTAAAGGGAATCAAACAAGGGGTGAGCATTAAATTTTATTTTCTTTGTAATTGATTACACGTTAAAATAAAGAAATTGATAATTTCTCCTCATCATTCGAGAATTGACAGGTACTTTAGGTTGAGCAACCTAAGCTTTGTCTTCTTAATTCTTTCATAGAATATCAAAAGTCGCGACCATAATTTTATTCATGTATATTTTCTCGTCAAACACAACGTCAACCTCTAAGGGAGACAATCAAATTCTTAAAATGAAGTATGATGCCACTCTGTTAATCATATTATTTGTTTCTCATTCCGAGATTGTTGGAATTGTGGTCTGCCTCTCTATTATGATTTGGGTCATTAAGTGTTGTTGGCCTGTTTTACTTGTAATACTTGAGCTTATGCTTGTGTTGGGCCAAACTGGTTTGCTGCTCCAAAATTAAGTAGTGTAATCTTGGCTCTACACTTGTATTGATCTGGACTGTTGGATGAAAGGATGTGAAGGGTTGTTTTTAATCTTGTTCTGGACTCTTCGATTAATTAATTCGTTCATTCTCTTCTAGGGTTCTCTCTCTGTATCTTCTTTCTCAAGTGGTTTTCTCTGCAATTGATTTTTGAGATCCTTAATGTATGATCTGTAATATCTTAGTGATATTTCGAGTGTATCTTGTATATACTAGTGAGAGGAAACTTGTATTTGTGAGAGGCTAGAGAGAAACTTGAAGAAATCTTCTTCGTACATTCTGTAAATCTGAACTTTGTGATTTTCTTAGTGGATTCGAGCTTAATCTACTTGGTAGATGCTCAACGGGTGAGTAGGCTTATTAGTTGAACATCCGGGCTCCCAAAGGGGGGGCGAAAAATCCTTCGTGTTATCGTTTATGTTTCTACGATTTTACGTTCTTGCGTTTATTGTTGCGTATTCTTGATTCGGGACCAACAAGTGGTATCAGTGCTTCCTTCTATAGGGATTATGGTTTTTTGTAAAATCGTTTTTTTACAGATCTACTTGATTTTTTAAAAATCTTGTTAAAACTTTATGATTTTCTAAAACTGTGTGTTTCATTTGCTCCTCGATCCAATTTTTTATTGGATCTCTTCTTTTCATGTGTTAGGGGTGAACCCTATTGTTGCCTGATACTTCTGAAGCATTCCGGTCGTGATTCCCTCCTGAATAATCTTGGAAAGATCAACAGAGTTCATCGTAATTGATCCCGAACCTAAGGGCACATGTGGTACGTTTGAGGTTTCGGCATCACCATAGCTAGGGCCGAGAGCCCGAGCATCTGCTATAAGACCACTTTGAGACGATGGTACTGGGGGTGTACTTCTGTGATTTAGCAGCTGAGTTAGCGTGGCCACTTGTTGGCGGAGTTCCTCAAACGCTCCAGAAGTAACCGTTGCTGGTGGATGTGGTGGTTCTCTTGACGATACATCCTAGGGAATCGAAGGGTATTCGGTAGGGGACTGGTTATGAGCAGATGAGCTTGCTGAAAGATGTCTTGAACGTGTGTTAATCATAGCTTTTGGTAGAGCTTTCCACAGATGGCGCCAATAATGCTACCAAAAACTTGTACCTGAACGAACTCGAATTGAATGATTGAACTCCGCACGATCTAATTTCCAATACCTGAAACAAAGGCGTCAAGGTGTGTCCTCGTCCCTCCTCCGATACTTAAGTCGGGAAGAAAATTGTGCAAAATGTTGTATGCTGGAATATTATGTAAAATGTACCTGAATAATGAGGTTGGGTCATGTATTTATAGGTGTTGGAGATGGAGTCCTAATAGGATCCAACTTCCTGTAGTCTTTATCCTTGTCGTACAAGGTATTTGTGTTATGTTAGAAATGCATAGTTTAAGTTAGAGTCAAATTTGTAATAGGTTGACAGTTTGTATTTAGATAGGAAAAATGGTGAGTTATAGTCAAAATAGGATTACTGTTTCTAGAATATGTGAGATAAGGTCAAGGAGACCGGACGAAAGAGCTTGAAGCCTGACCTCAACATAAAACCCGAGCTTGGAACCAGCATAATTGGAGCATGTGAAGTTCAGGTTTTGTGCTCGAGCTCGGGCTCATAATAATATGACGCACCATCACTTATTAGGGCTTTATTGCCATTTTGAACCCTAATCGGGGGCCTAGTTTCGAAGATCTGCTCTCAAATTCTGATTCATTTCTGGTGATACGAAGTAGGTTATATGTTCCAGCCAATTATGGCAACAAACAGTCAAACAGTAGCAGTTCTGATTTCTGCCCCAAAAAAATAGTAGCGAGTTAGATGTGTATGGCATATTTCAATTTCATTTTCATGTTATTTTGATTGACAGTTCAGGGTGTGCAATGTTGCTATGAAATTTATATTAATAATGTCTTCTTACTTTGCATTTGAATTTTTGTAGAAGATGCTATTTACATTTGAAATGTGTTTTAGGCTATTGAAACTAGAAGTAGTGAAATCAATTAATTTTATGAAACGTAAACCACATCTACTCATCTACACATGTTCTTATCAATTACATCTAATATAAGATTTTATGCATTCATCTAAAGGTATTGGACTAATGAACTTAAAATCATCAAAAGGTTTTAGGGGAAACTTAAATGACGAGAGCATTTGCAATTGGACGTAATAAAATTTTATGATTTAGCCTTCATATAATGGTCAAGGTTCTTCAAGACATTTTTTTCTCGAAAAATATGATTTTCACGTACAAATTGCACGTCGGGCTGCGTAGCTATACTCGTCATTACTTCAAATTTGTAATATTTCGTCTCCAGTTCTGATACCTCAATGCTTGATATGAAATCATGTGTTCCTGGATTTCTTATTGACAAATCAGCTGTGGGAAGATGTGAACCATTGAAGTGATCCGATTGAACTACACTTTTTTCCGCAATAGTCATGATGGGTACATAGTTTGTGGATTGTAAGATCTCAATCATGTTGATACGTAATGCATACTCCGTAATCCGTGGATCCCTACGCTTAAGCTTCAAGTAAACTTGCAGAAAATTGTCATTCATTATCCGGATTGGAAACATTTTTACATCTACAGTATATGCAATCTTGTTACACGAACGTCTCCTATCTGTTGGGAATTTACTTTATAATGCGTAGCGAAAAATAAGCAATTTTCAATTTCCACCAAGAATCTACGTTGTATTTAGATAGAAACTGTGATAGAAATAATACCTTTGATGATTTCTGCAAACTCCTTTGCTTTTTCTTGAACTCCAACGATCACGATCTGTAATCCAA
>CAIGRN010019702.1:0-13350 GCA_903798345.1 Fraxinus anomala
ACTCGATAATGAAGTTATTGTAAAACGATATCAAATTATGAAAACTCGAAAGGATCATGTGTAATTTATAAACTATTGTCATTTTTAGTGTAATCGTAATATTGTTTTATATTTTTATTATCATTACATCCATGAAAAAAATTCGACGTTCAATATTGATAAATTGTGCCCACCCTGACAAAGAATCCTGGCTTCGCCCCTGGTCACCACTATCTCCATTCTCCATAGCTGCCAGGTGATAGAACAATTATATGCAATATTCACATTTCTTTCAAGTTAACATTTGTTTTAATAGGGCTGAACATTATTATGTCAACGGCCTTAAATCTGTCAACATTAATTTATTAGTCCACTATGTTCTCTTCTTAATAAAACTTTCCACCTTAAGCTCTTGAGAACACCAACATAAGATGTGTATGTAAGGATATGCTAAGCGAGGTGAATTGCTTGCCGACTCGTCCAACTAATGAATCGAGCAGCGAATTTTTTGTACAACTCACTCCTCAGCTCGCACGAATTGACTCGCGAGCTAGCTCACTCTCGACTCGTTCCATTTAATCCGTAAATGTATTACTTGTAAACAAATGTAACCCATGTTTGAGCCCCATCTTAAGAGAAAAAATACATTTTTGAATAGTGATTTTTTGATAATGTATGGTTAAAAATTAAGAAATATATTTTTATTTACGTGTAATATTATTTTATTGAAAATTGTATAATTGAAAATTGATTTTAAAAAAAATGGTATTCAAACAATCCGGTAATATACAAACACGATATCTCACATGAAATAATAAAAATATAATGAAGCACGTCAATAAAATAAAATAAAATAAAATAAAATAAAATACACAAAATTCCACCAATTAACAATATATTTACATCCACACGATGTTGGTAGGTTAGGTCTCTATCAGTCTATCGTAATAATAATGGTTTATAAATATATCTTTGTTACAATAAACTGAAGCAGCATATTTCGGAAAAATAAAATAAAAGATGATTTAACGTAGGTGGACCCCATATGTTTTTTCTAGTCAACTTTGATGGTTACTATAATTAGGTAAGTGTGCCGTGTGCTTCTGCTGAACCTTTTTTTTTTTTTAACAAAAAAATATTTTTTTTTACGTGAATTTTAAATTTTTTTCCTACTTTTAATCGCATATTCTCCAAAAAAAATTAAAACTCATTTTCTTCAAAAATTCTTTTTAATATGGCATCAAACGGGGCTAAAAAAACTTTAGCATTAATATTAACTTTTAAATTCAGCTACATATTTTATAAAATTTATTCTTTTTTTCAACTCTTTAATCATACATTAATCAATTTTTTTTAAAAAAAAATTTGTTATATTTTTATCAACAATTTTGTCAAACTAGCCTTTAAACTGTAAATACATGAAATTAAAATTCAGATTTTAATTGATGTGACTCACAACTTTTCAACAACTCATTTCATCAAATTTTATCAAAATATATTAAAATCTGATTTTAATCTCTACCGAAAATAGCCTTGACGTGAATAAGTAGATCGTTGACCGCTGGATCATCCCTTGAGCATTAAACAGCTCACTAATGAGAAGTTCCGGGTCAAAAATAACATGCTTACAGTTTGTCACAACTTGTTGGTGGAACTCTGTTTTCATTACCAGTATTTATATAATTCTGCTTAATATCTAGAGTTGCTTCATATCTTCATTCTCATATCCCTCCCTCCCTCCCTCCCCCACCCACCACTATATATATATACTCCCCCCCCCACCCACCACTATATATATATATATGTAGAGAGAGAGAGAGAGAGAGAGAGAGAGAGAGAGAATGAGGGAGATGGACACAGTTGAAAAGGATCAGCTGGATGCTGGTGCACAATTTGTTCTCAAATCCAGAGGTAAGAAACTATGTCTTAATTTGCAATTATTCCCTGTGTTTTCTTCTTCACTTACTCAAATCGGGTTTCATTTACCGTTTAGCGATAAAAGTTGAGCATTTAATGCATATTTTGAGTACCATAAGATTTTACGTATGGCAAGATACGCAGAACAGGCGAAGCACAAGATGTCAAGGACCAAGAACTCTCCCGGACCCGACAGGGTTCTTACTCGATTGATTTGTTATATTATCTTATTAAGATTTTACTATTTATTTGTTTTTAAAAATTTAGGTTCGTGGATACACAGCGGGTATCACTTGACAACATCTATTGTTGCACCACCATTATTGAGTCTTCCCTTTGCTTTTGCTTCACTGGGATGGACCGCCGGAGTAATGTGTCTAGTGATCGGAGCTTTGGTCACATTCTATTCATATAACTTGATATCTCTTGTTCTCGAACACCATGCTCAGCTCGGCCATCGCCACCTCAGATTCAGGGACATGGCTAATGATATTCTAGGTAATTAATTAATTAATTATTTTAATGATTTATCACACTATTATCATACTAGATTCTGTTTTTATTCATTAAAATACGAATAATGCTAGATGTACATTCATTGTTAAAATTACGGGATAATTTCATCGGTGAATTGATGTAGTGTATTTAAAATTAAAGGTAATAATTGATGCCACCTAATTGAATGTCAAACTTGAATACTTGATATCAAGAAAATGTACGCGATTGAAAATTGTAATAATAATAGAAAATATAATATGAAAATTTGAAACCTGAAGACCATAAATATTTAGATCAACGCGCTTTATTTGTGAAAGTTTGAAGGGACCCCACTCCACCATAAATAACTTTTTTATGATATGGAATTTTTTTTTTTTTTCAACACTTGTGAATCACAATTATTCAGTGGTGAACCCACCATTTTGATTTTTTTGGCAGGACCACGATGGGGAAGATATTATGTGGGTCCAATTCAATTCCTAGTGTGCTATGGTGCCGTAGTAGGTTCTACACTTTTGGGAGGACAATGCATGAAGGTATGTCTTTGTTATCAACATTTTTTTTTTTTTCAATTCCTAGCGTGCTAAGATTTGTCTTTGTTCACAATTCTCATCCAAAAGAAACGTCGAGTTGTTCAAGAAAAACACATTTTGCTTTTATCCCTTATTTAAATTTAAGAGAAGATTAATATTTTCCGTAGACTTATCACCTTCTCATTTTTATTTCTTTATTTAATAAAACCGTGAAAAGTGATGCATTTCAACTAAAAAAATAAAAATAGAAAGTTGAGCTAAATGTAAAGAAGAATTTATAAGATAGTGGAATGTTTAAAAATTTTCCGGATAAAGTTTATTTGGGAAGACAATAAAAGTTTGTGATTACTCATTTTGTGCAGACAATCTACATATTGTCAAATCCAGATGGAAATATGAAGCTTTATCAATTTGTAATGATATTTGGTGGCCTAATGTTGATTTTAGCTCAAATCCCGTCTTTTCACTCCTTAAGGCATATCAATTTGGTTTCTTTAGTACTATGCATTGCCTACAGCGCCTGTGCCACTGCTGGATCCATCTACATTGGTAAAAATAAATTTCTCACATCAATAACCCAATATTTGTTACTTAGAATTAGATATAATCATGAAATTTTTTGCTGACATTCTTCAAAAATATATCAGGAAGTTCGTCTAAGGGGCCAAAGAAAGATTATTCTCTTAGCAGCGACGACGATAGTCGGATTTTTGGCATTTTTAATGCTTTGGCCATTATTGCTACCACATTTGGAAATGGGATTATTCCAGAAATTCAGGTTTTTCGTTCACCAATTGTGGAGTGTGGACTCAAGTGTCACCTAAATTAGTGTTAATCATAACTGCTGGTAAAATAACACTTTTCTATGTAAATTGCTATTCCGATGAACTGAAAAGACTTTTATTATACTGTAGGCAACATTGGCTCCACCAGTTAAGGGGAAGATGTTCAAGGGATTATGTGTTTGCTATTGTGTAGTAACAGTTACTTTCTTCAGTGTAGCCATTTCTGGGTATTGGGCATTTGGCAATAAAGCCGATGGCCTAATTCTAACCAATTTCATGGATGATGGCAAACCTTTGGTGCCAAAATGGTTTATTCTCATGACCAACGCTTTCACTATTCTCCAGCTATCAGCTGTTGCTGTGGTAAGTACCCTGCATAAAAGCGAACACTAAGTCTAGAATTTTCCTATACTTTTGTTTATATCATTTGTGTTTGGTGCAGGTCTACTTGCAACCCACAAATGAGGTGCTCGAACGGACATTTGCAGACCCTAAGAGTGGCGAATTCTCATTGCGTAATGTAGTCCCGAGAGTGATATCAAGGTCACTCTCAGTCATTATCGCAACAACAATTTCAGCTATGCTTCCATTTTTCGGCGACATCAATGCAATGATTGGGGCTTTTGGTTTATGCCACTGGATTTCGTCCTTCCTGTTGTTTTCTTCAACCTAACATTTAAACCATCTAAGAAGGGTCTTCTCTTCTGGTTAAATGTCACAATAGCCGTGGTTTTCGCCACATTAGGAGTCATAGCTGCAGTTGCTGCAGTGAGACAAATAAGTCTTGATGCAAAAACATACAGATTATTTGCTAATGTATGATCATGCAAGGCGCCTTCATTACACAGCATTATATGATAAAATTTTGACAATTTTCTTATTTCACCATTCGAGTGCAGCCTAATTCAATTCAATATACCAAACCTTCCAGATAAGTTCAACTCATAATGATAAACATTTTAATGGAAACATATATCGAGAAAAACACTATCTAGCATGGAAATGTAGCCAATATTTGCAGCTCAATAAGCTAATGAAGAAAACTCCTAATTCGCTAGTCTACTACCAAGTATTCAAATATGAAGAAAAATAAGATTGCTCTTGGAGTTCTTACAAAGATGGTGGAAGGGGGATGTAAGGAGATGGGGGGCGCGGGAGTTGTTCAATGTCTGACATAACATGTTCTGCCGCGAGCTCGGAGGGTTGCGTGGGGTTCCAGTCAAAAGGCCGCATTGAATTATGATTTGGGTCGGGACCGTTGATGATATTATCTGCTGCATCAATTGTTGGCGCCGGGGCCTGAGTAGTTGCGATATGGTTCTCTTCAGAAACGAATAATTTGTTGTTCTCTATAGGTAATGGTGTAGCTACACCATTATTAGGCCTTGGAGGTTCAACGAGATACCTACGCTTCAGTTTCTCCCCCATGTTTTGCTTGAAAGCTGCTATTACGAGCTATAAAAACGACGAGACAAAACCTCTATATAAATCTCAAACTAGGAAATCAAAGAGAAATTACATGAATCTTATATAGACTCATCAGAAGGTAATTGCACAAAAGTATTGTTTCATATAAGTATGCCTCTATAAGAGAAATAAAATAAATATAGATTGTCTCAACTTGGGAGATAAATTTTGTGTATGCTGTCCTCTAGACTCTTGAATAATTAAATCATGATGTCTTCATCTAGACACTGAGCCTACACGGGCGCCTGGTTCGTCCACTCATGGTGCAATAATCAATTTTAAAAAATATTTTGCTCAGAGTTCATTTGCAGTTACTGATATCTGTTGACGGCTTTAGATTGACTCCCGTCATATTTTCTAATTTTTTCATCCACAATTCTAATCCAAGGCGTCTTCTTTTAATTTTGATAATTATTCCACCATGAGAATTAAATTCTGTGAACGCTTCAGAATTGCTCTGATGCTGTTCCTTTATTTGACTTAACATGATAATCATTCCATCTTCTACTACTTACAGTTCTATTAGCAAATTAAGAAGTGAAATTCTCCATGACAAGATGTAAAGCTTACTTGAGTCGGCCCAGCTGCGATTAGTAGACCTGCTACACGGCCACCAAAAAGACGCCCTTCCGGAGTAGCTAACTGAACACTCAAAAGGGCAACTTTGCGGCGCACACCCCCCATTTCATTATATGTATATGATCCTGTTAGAGTTACAATCTCGAATCGGCCCTGAAAGAAAAGTAGAATGGAATATAAAAAGAAGTTAATGCAAACCCTCAATGAATTATCTGAATAGGTAGCATGTATAACAAGCAAAGAGTATATGCTGCCATTTAGAAGCTCTTCACTTCATACCATCTGCTGCCATTTCTTTCATCGCTATCTTATTGGTCATAGATATATAGCTGTAGCATCCACAGATCATTAGCGCTTAAACAACAAGATCTTAATTTTTTCTGTAATATTTATTCTCATTGGGAAAAACATGAGGACAATAAGACTATTTCCTCCAAAATATATTATTTGTCATAACTGCTTCTCAAGCTTTTTGGTAAGAAGGAATAGAGAAAATGTTACAAGCCAGTGGTCAAGCTCCAAATGCTATGTAACCCCTAACACTCCCAACAATGGATTCAATTCCACACCAATCTGTAAGTGATAGTAAAGGCTGGGTGGTTTTCCGGCTCTTTGAAGAACTAGAGCACTTTGCTCAAGAGAAACAAGTTATCCAACTTATCTTTCCAGCTTTTCCTATTAAAAACCCCCAAGCAGGATAAATGAATGTGATGACTATCTTTAGATCTGAAGTAAAGTGTGCCGGAGAAAAAAATAAGACTGAACAATTGGAATGAACTGATCTCTTTTAATTTTTGAGTCCTCTATGGGCCATAAAAAGGGAGGTTTCTAAGTGGTGTGCAGGTCTTGTGTTTAGTATGTGCAGTATTCGTGCAACACAGGAATAATAATAAAACGATATTATATTTGCAGTTGCCTTTTCTATATAAAAACTGCTTCGAGATTATGGCTAAACAATTTGAGTAAAAAGATCCTCGACAAGTTAAATGGCATCTTTTGGTTTCAAGACCAACAAGCTTATAAGGGGTTCAAAGATGCTTTTCATTGATACTGTACTCTCCTTCGGGAATAGGGAAAATAAGCTGAGAAAAAAGATCCAGCTTGAAGATTTCTTCTGGCTCCAAGAAGAACAAATTGGTCCACGGAAACTTTTGATTTTTATAGTGAATTTTTGAATTTAAAGCTACTAAAAATAAAATAAAAACTCTATATAGAACAAAAAAGCAAAGAATTGGTAATGATTTGAACACCATATTCTCAGTGCTCAATCCATCATGCTCTTGCATGCATTGTTGATGGCGCATCAAGTTCTAAAAATCTTGTCACAATTCAAACTGGAAATGTCAATTGAAGATTAATGAACTCATCGTATATTGAAAGCAATGTGCTTCTTTACATATCCTTCTTAGATCTTCGATGAGTCCATGATAACACTTGTTTCTTACTTCATCCAACAATGGGGGTCATGTTTCTAAAGAAGGATGTTATTATGCAGAAGTATTGGAACCTGAAACACTCCATCATGCCAAAGTATATTATTGCCCATAGGTAAACCAATACCAATTTGGTGCAGCAGCAGAAAAGATTTTGTAGACAAAAGAAAAGCTTAGAAGCTTAAGAGTTTCAACAGAATATCCTAAAAATAAAGAAAACTAGTACCCGACTTTTAATAGGTGAAAATCCCATCAATAAAACAAATAAAACTAACAAAAGGACTACATTGTAGTTGCTAGCATAAATCACCAAAACTGACCTTATCAAAAACAGAGAAACTGTGGTTTGTCTGTGGAAATCATATCCTCGTGTATAATGGGAATTAGAGGATCCTCATCAGATGAATTTGTAATACACATTACATAGCAGGTAAAATGAAAAGGGGAAAAAACTCTGGGGCAAGTGAAATAAAAGAGATAAGCTTCTTAGAGAATGAAGCAAACTCAAATCTGTGATGCTTCTGTGTGGCATGTAGGGTCCTCATCGGATGAATTTGTAATACACATTACATAGCAGGTAAAATGAAAAGGGGAAAAAACTCTGGGGCAAGTGAAATAAAAGAGGCAACCACTTAGAGAATGAAGCAAACTCAAATCTGTGATGTTTCTGTTTGGCTACACAGATTAAATATGTATAGTTGGAATAAAGTGTCCTTGGTAATTTTATATGGCCCAAGTTCATCAGCAGAAACATAATGTCAAAAGATAAATAGAAAAAATAAATGTATATGTAGTATCATACCTCATATCTTATGATGCCATCAAAAGAACCAGAATGACAAATTTCTGCACTGGAGACAGTGCCAGAAGCTGAAATAATGAAAGTTGATGCAGAAGTCCTTTGAGAAAATGACCAGATATGTTGAGAGATATTCTGCAGAACAAAAGCCGGCGTTTCTTCATGACAATTACTATTGAAAAAATGAGCAAAGGGATGGAAAAGATACTTTTACAAATGAGGATGGTAATAAACTCTTGGTTCTGAGAAACTTTACCTCGCCTGTTTGAATAGTAACCACATGAGGAATGAAGTCACTTCCAGCAGTGTCTACAGCTTCCCCTCCTCCATAAAAAAAAGTTGAGAATGTGAGAGAGAACTCCTAATTAACAACCTTTGAAAGTGCTGGTTTGAAAGCACGATAATCTGAAGCCTGTTTAATGTGATTGTGTGTTTTTGAGTTTCTGGTTGTCCAGTTGATAAATTTTTACATTTTCACATTATAACACCATAAACCACAAAAAATAATGGTATAGGTGAATTGTGTGTTAAAAGTAAAAGTATTTTATCCTAGTGTTAATTAGACTGTCTAGGGACATAAATATCTGTAAAAGACTAACTGAAACCAAGTCATCTTCAACTAAGTTTACGATTTGAATTTCTTCATTGATCATACAAATCCATAGAAACAGAATTGGGCAAAGATGATAATTATTCGGAAAAGTTCTGTTTTTTCCTCAGATTTCGTTGAAACAAGAATTCCTTTGACAAAGAGATCACATTAAATCTAAAAATTTCAGAATGTTGAACAAAATTCAACCTTTTTTTTTTGGGCAGAAAAGGTATAAAACAACCTTTGACAGATAAAGTTGATGCGAGTTGGAGAAGGATTGTATTTGCAATTGAGAGACAGCATTGACTCGATGAAAGGTAGAATGTCTTCAGCAATTTTCATTCTCGAGTATTAGAAGGATAATAAATTGAAAATAATATACACCAAAAAAATAATGATGTCTCATGTACTCAAAAGAGGGCTGATTTCCTTTTCACCATCATTGTAAATTTGTAATCTCCATCAGCGTATGAAACAATAATCTTCATGAATAAGCCACTTTAGCACAAAAAAATAATTCCCATGAAGTTCACCCCACTATTGAAAACTCAGTGTGCCCCTACCCTACTCAAGATTGGTATCTTCCCAATTGCTGGCGTACTTAAAATGTCACTTACAGGTGCTTTATATGCAATCAAACGTTTTTATATGACTTGAAACTTTACAAGAATGATGCGACATGTATTATGTAATCATTTTTATAAATCCCAATAATTTTTTGAATTAATCTGTTAAAACAGAATTATGAAAATCTATCCCAAAAAGTAAATAATTAACCGATCTATATGTGCATCCTAGAAACAAACATTTAAATAATAACACAATCGAAAAAAACCACAACAATCAGCTATCAGCAGCCAAATCATAATAACTGCAAATAATCATCATGAATAAGCCACTTTTGCACAACAAATGCACGGAAGTTCTTCCAATGCAGTTCATCACTCTTATCAAAAATTTCCTGTGCCCCTACCGTAGTCAAGATTGGTATTTTTCACCGCTTGTGTGCGTACCTAAAAAGACACTTATGGAAGTTCTTCCAATACAGTTCATCACTTTATCGAGAATTCCTTGTGCCCCTACCATACTCAAGATTGGTATTTTTCAACGCTTATCTGCATACTTAAAAAGACACTTATAGACGCTTTATGCAAAATCATCGTTGCAAATTATCATCAGCATTGCCTATGGTAGTCAATGTCAATAAACAAACAAATGAAAAATAATCAAATAAAATACAATGAAATCCAAGTAAAGAAACAAATTAGACAATAACAAGTAACAAGGTATTATAAAAAAACTACCAATTTTATTGCAAAGTACAATTCATAACCAATTAATAAAAATAATACTGACATTAGCAAATCAAAAATTTATGTCCAAGCATGTTCCCAAAGGCAAAAAAATATACTAAATTGATCAATTAGATAAAAAGTTACCTAAAGAAGCCGCCAATGTTTGCCACTTGCCGGAACCCTTAGGACGGCCCCTACCCCGTTTTGGAGGTGCAGAAAACTCCGGTGAAGTCAATAATTCTTGCTTCAATTCCGGTAGCTGCTTTTTGGGCCTTCCTCTTTTTCTTTTGGCCGGTAAGTCCACTACTGAACCACCTGTAACACTCACCGCCGACTCACCTGGTTCTCCATTGCCACCATTGTTTAAATATTCCTCCGTGCCAATGGCCGTAACCGCCACCTGCTCTGCCGTCCCTGCCATCACTTGTATCAAAATGCTTTGATTGTTTTGGTCTTCCATGAGAATACCGCACTCTGAAAAATAAGAAAATTCAGACAGTTAATAACAAAAAAAAAATCAAAACTTTATAATCGAGAAGCCATGCATGCATATATGGACAGATATATCTCTCTATGTATACGAAAAGATGATCGTTTACCAGCGAAGGTGAGATTTTTTTTTTGCAGAGAATGATTTTTTGGTTTTGCCGAAGAAGAAAATAGGAAGATTTAGAGGTTTTAGAACTGAAATTCTAGACTAACACAAGGATGGGTGAAACGGCTGTAGGTACGTGTTTTATGAGGTAGGAGTCACCTGATATTCCAAAATGCCCCTCAGAATCTTTATTATTTTCCTCTTTTTTAGGTGGACGGTTATATACGCGCTTATGGTAAAGTCGTCCATTCAAATTATTACATCTCAAATTAATAATCTCCTTCAAAAAAAAAAAAAAAAAAAATTTGTATGTTTTTTAAGTGAACAATTCAAAACACATATTCGAAGTGTCGTGATTTGAATGGACAATCCTACCACGTATACATAACAAAAGTTTTTTTTTTCTCAAACGAAGGGCATCGGAGTTTAAAATGGACTAATTAGGGTTATTATTATTATTATTATTATTATTATTATCTTTCAAGATTTAAAAACGAAATAAAGAAGGAAAATTTGAACTATAAATAAAATACAATATTTAATAGAAAATTTCGTTTTCCACAAAATAAATGGAAACAAAATCATGTATAATTCTTTTACCTATAAAAATCATTGTCAGTATTGTATTTTATTAGTCCTACACATTCTTAATTGAAGTTTTACAAATAAAATAATATTCAGCTAGTCTGCACACAAACTGCACGTGTATTGAGTGTGCCATAATTACTTACTACCACTTATAATATTTGAAGAATTATTGTTTGTATAACATTTTCTTCTATTTTCCCAAGTTCATTTCGACAAAAATCAAAGTACACAATACCACCTAAAGCGGTGATGAACTCTACTAATGATAAATAATATTTACACATAAAAAAAAGATTTGAATTCGAGTTAAACAACTTGGACAACAAATGTCGCCATTTCAAGTCGTGCACTAATGAAATTATCTAGCCTTGGTAATGTGGTAGCTTCGTGATTCACTATATTCTATGTTATCCTTTTAACAATGCTAACCTTTATAAGAGTACAACTTGGATCATGATCGTTTTACATCATAGGAAAATAAAAACACAAAAAGGAAGTATGTATTAAAAAACACAAAAAGATGGTATGTATTATGTTACTAAATTTTCTTTTCATGTTTCATAGATTATGTTGAAGAGATGAACCAAAGAATTGAAGGAGAAAAAATCCACTATCCATGTGAAAGTTTAGTGCAAAAAATGTAGCAACCATGTCTGTTTCACCTGTTTCTTGCTTCAAAAACCATACTTTTTCTTCTACATCGAGTGAAAAATCATTAATTTCTTGCTACAGAAGTAAAATGCAAATGGAATGAATATGGGGAGGATCGATGACCAATTTCTTGCTTCAAAAGTTCTCATTCCTGCCCATCTAATTTTCCAAAGAGCTCGTTCCAATGAGATGCTGCTTCTTCTGTGGACCGAAAAGACCATATATGAGGCTTGGCTTTCTCCCGACTCACAATAATTTCCTGCAATCAGAAGATTTAATTGTTATTCCAATTCAGAGCAATAAGGAAAAGGTATGCCTATACGTACAAATCTTCAACTTTGGCATGGAAACCCTTACTCATCCTAAGCCTAGTGAGAAGTAAAAGCTGGCTCCAAAAGCTCAAAAAAGGAGGAAATTGTGATGCTGAAGGTTGTGGTGATAAATGAAGAGACTTCAAAAAATGCAGACATTTAATTGACGAAATTCTAAACAAAGTTGAAGTGATTATGCTGTGCTGTGTAACAACAATTACATTTCAAGTACCAGCATCAAAAGCCATGTTTGATACTTGAATAGGGAGTAAAAAGAAGTCGATTGAAGATACTAACAACTATTCCTCAATTTAACCTTGTAATTGGTTGCAGCTAAAGGAGCACTTGTAACATGAGAAAAACATATAAAAAGACGAAGGGACACTGAATATATTAAAGTAAAAAAAAAAAAAAAATCTCCAATGAACACATGACAATATTGTGGGAGAAAAAAAGCTGCATTTCCCAGAAAATTTACCGATGAATATGATGTTAACTGAATGTTTGGGGCTGCATATTGCTGCAAATTCTGATTTTGTTCACTACAGTAGACTATAAATCAACCTGTATTGCCCATGTCATAGTAAACAGCACAGATTGATAAGGGCGTTTTTAACACGTTTATTTAGGTTCACAAACATGGATAATTGTTGATAAATGTGCGGAATATAACTTAATTCATGTAATTCATGTTCGCAGGACAATAACATTGATCTTGGTGAAAAGTGGAAGAAAAATGGAGAAAATTGACCAAAAGGAAGGAAAACAAAAAGTCCAAAGACTAAAATGAAAATAGCCAAAAAATAACCCGGAGAAGAAATTGAAGAAGTAAAGATGGCAACATCAAATTGAGCATGGAAATTATGCATTGGTAGGAGGAAAAATGAAAAAAAGGTCAAGAAGCGCATAATTGGAATTAAGGGACCAAACTGCAAATTTTGGAAAAAGATCAACACTATGCGGTCGCATAGTGTTGATGGGCTGCGACTGCATAGAGACCAGCAAGGAATTCAAGGCCCTCATACAATCCTTCTATGCGACCGCAACCAATCCTTCTATGCGGTCGCATAGACAAAAAAAATTGGCGAAAATCTGGGTTTCCTTGTTCGAATCAATCGCTTATGGAAAAATATTTTGACGTAACCCTAATTCATTCTTAAAGAGAAAAACACCATTGAAGAGCAAGGAAGAGGGCTAGAACAAGGGATTTCATTCAATATTGAAGATTTCAATCCTAATTCCTAGTTTTTGGGTGATGTCTTCTCTTTATTATTTTTATTGTTCTTTTATTTTATCCATGCTGGGCTAGACTTTTTATGTACTAGGTG
>CAIGRN010019707.1:0-12858 GCA_903798345.1 Fraxinus anomala
TTTAATGTAACTAATGCTTAAGACAAATTTTTTTTTATATTTACGCTATCATATAATCAATTACTAGTATACAATAAAAGAGTGACTTTGTCTCTCCCCTGTTTGTTGGAAAGTGTGCCAATCCATTTCCAGCTCATTTTTATTTATGTTTTTTCTTTTGCGTATTATATATTTCTTTTCTTTTTTTTTTTATACTTTTCCGTTCACCTACTAAACCACGTCGTTTAGTTTCATTTCCTTACAAGACCACATCATTTACTTTCATCATTTCCTTACTGTTTTAATTAATGACATGTTTTATTGCAAACATGAAATTTGCATGAAAAGAAAATAAATTTTGGAGAATTTTATTACCTAGAATTTATTTGTTAGAAAATTATTAGTTAAACATGTTTGATTGATTTAGTTTTCAACCTAAAAAATATTATACTTGTCTATTTTTTTATTTTTTTGATACACAGGTGTCCACATTCGACGATTAATTCTAGAGTCTGCGATCCGACCCCTCATCACACAGACCAGGTAAACCGCGGGATGTACCACAAATTAGTCAGGATCCAGTGCCCCCAACTGAACTGTCAAAATGTCGAGAGAGTCAAACTCATGTTGCATCTTGCCTTCCAGGAGAACTCCTGCCTTCCAGGATAAATCCCGTCTTCCAAGAGAGAGCCTGTCTTTCGAGAGCCCTCATGAATCGAACCCGCGACCTCTGATCTGTCAGCATTGAAGAATCTCATTCTTTGCCAGTTGGGATGTGCCCCAAGGGACTATACTTGTCTATTTTTATTGATGGATAGGTGAAAGAGAACGGATAGATGAGAGAGAGAAAAGGAGAGCAAATTACCTAAAAAATAAAAATTACCATTTTCTGAAGAAAATGTTTTTCTTGTTTTTGAGAAAAATATAGTCACATGTCCAAAAGTTGAAAAATATTTTTCATGAAAAAAATTGTCAATCAAACACTTCAAAAATAAGAATTTTGGTGAAAAATGTGCTTTATCTCTAGATCTAGCAATAAATCAAGCGGAATGAAAAAAAGGTGTCGCGTAGAGTATTCTCTCAACTTAATGGAAACAAGGCTTCGTTTGTTGTTTATTGGCATGTTTTATACACAGTAAATCCTTGGTCTTGGTTCTATTCAAATCCTCTACGGGGAAAAGACGAGTGGTTAAGTTCTTTTTCCTAAGCCTTGGAGAAATTCTAGTTAGACTAAATTGCATCCCGACTTTACTCACATTTATCTCAAAAACAAGTACAACTACTAGCCAACATTGTAAAAATTTTAGTGATCGACAAGCATAACGAATTAAAAGTGAAAGGTCGGCATCGTCCATCATTATGCCTATCCGCCATTTTGCAAACTCTACGTCTTATTTCCCTCTCCTTCGATTGTCAACCATTACCTCCAATTTGGATCAAACTGAAACAAGGAATTAAGAATCGTAGAGATCATACAACATAGAGAAATAATGTGGCATTTCTATTTTATATAAATGCATGAAATAAATAAATCATTTCGCCCCAGTATGTTGAGCTGTATTTCGAATTGTTAATTCAAATCATCTACTGATGTTAGAAGGGGAAAACTTCATATATAAGATCAGACACATGCACACCACAAAAAAGTAGATACAATCAGTGGTGGACTCAGTACATAAGTTCAGCACGAACAGACTGAACATAAATCGTTGACCATTGACCGTCGACAATATTTATTTTTACTTAAATAATATTAAAAATTATTCATTATATATGCAAATGTACTAAAACGTAAAAGTTATATATAAATATGAAAATATAATTCAATACAACCTAAAATACTAAAAAAATACGCGATACAATCCACTTTGTAACTTTGAATTTAGACAACTGCATAGACAACACTAACATTTGATTGGCCCAAATGATTTTTAAGCGGAGGCAGTCCACTTTGATGGGCCAAAGTGCCCTTAACCAGCCTATTAGATTGGACATTTTTCTTACCCATAAATACCAATTAAATAAATAATTGCCTCAAAGGCCCAAATACAAGAAAGACACAAATCTGCGGAAAAATGACAAGACTGCACCATCCAGTCAAAAAGCACCACTGACCCAAAAAGTCTTATACCCCAAGCCGAACTAACCCAAAGTGGCAACGAAAAACCTGTAGGAAAAATTGATCAAACTGCCTATATGGTTATATTAGACAAAATATTTTTATAAATACACCACATTTTAATTATATAAAAATTTATTAATCTTTATTCATTATTACACTTATATCCTTAATTTTTTTTCTTCATCCCACTTAATTTATTTTCTTCATCCCATTCTTATTTTTAACATTTTATTGATCAGAAAATATAGTTTTTAATCATGATTTTTGTCCAAAAATATTATTAACGTACTTTAAATTAAGGGTCAAATATTTAATTGCATTTTTTACACTTTTTTTTAAAGTGACAAATTATATCACTTGTTAATGTAAAGCCTTAATTCACATTTATATTTACATTTTCACAAACAACTTATATGCATCAGAGATCCAAAACTATTTTTTCAAATGTACTAGCTACTAAGCTATTTCTTTGTAAAGCTCCTACTAAGATGAGAAATTCTCAAACCTCCATATCTCCTACTCGTTGCCCCCCTTGTTTTGCCCTTCCTCTAAGGGGTCTCGTCACTATCAATTCAAAGTTGAACTTTCATATATACTAACACAAATAAGAACCTCAAAAATCTCAAATTCATAATAAAATTGCAACATATTTTGTAAAGTAGATTGTGTTGATAATTTCCTGAAAAATTAAACTTGTAAAGCGATTGGAGAATGAAATTATTACTAAAATATGAAAAATACACTTTAAAACTTATAATCCCATAAATAAAAATCATAAAGAAGAAAAAAAAAATTATAATAAATAAAAATAGATGTGCAACTTTTGAATTTTGTCAAGAACCTGCTTAAAAAATAATTTAAGCACATTACAAGGGTAAATCCTAAAATACTTATTCGTTTGTTTTTATTATTTGTCAAATTATTATATTCTTATTCACACATAATATTTTTCCAACAATTTATTGTAGCAGACTTCTTCACGCTTACCCATCGATAAAACTTTGCAATTAACCAATTTTGTTATTTATATGCAAATTAATGAGTGTTAATTGAATGCAGAATCAAGAATGGTCAGTCGTGAACCATGGTTCGTTCGCCTATTGGATGACATAGGCGAATACTTCTGCTGTGGAATCGTAATAGGGTCGGTTTCTCAGATGTTTTCAGGCATGTACAACTCTCCTAAAGGTGAGCGCCTGATCCGGGGCTCACGAGCTGTACGCATGAACGCCACCCGTTGCTGTGGGTACCTAGTCTTCTATGGTGGTCTTGCATCTGTCTTGGAAAGTTGTATGGTGTATGTAAGGCAAAAGGATGATCCCTGGACTTACATCCTCGCTGTTGCCGCTGCCTCCGGATTCCAAGATATGCGCCAAGGCCTTGGCCCGGCTTCACGCTCGGCTCTCGTTCTTGGCTCGATTTGTGCTCTCATAGAGGGTACTGATATCTTGTGTAATAAGATCGCGAGTAATGTCCAGACCCCACAGCCCGACTCCAACTTTGAGGAATAAAGAAAGAGATTTTGAGTTGCTTTTTCTATCTTATCTATATTGATGTCCATTTAAATCGAATATTGACACTTGTGATTTATGCATAGAATTGTAACTTATAATCTTCTACCAATGATTTGAATGGATAGGCTAATTGCAGTTATTTTTCCATGGTATATTAGTGTGTTTCTTCTAAGATCTTGTAAGTTGAGATTTCTGTTCTTGTTTCCATTGTTGAACTTTCATTTTTATTCTTCACATTCTCTGTTAAATACTTCTTCTGTTAACGCACTTATGTGTTACACTATGCATAGCTCCTTGTGTTTATGCATAAAATTAAAAACGTGGTATGAGAGCCCGTTAAACTCAAACGAACAATTCAATCCGATTACGACTCAAAAAAATAAATACACGGATTTCAAAATTGATTTGCTGAAACGAGCCATCGGCATGTTAAGAGATAAAATTTCACATCGAATAAAAATGAAAATGTAAACCAATTTACAAGAATTTGGACTACTCTTAATAAGGTCGATGTTTTAAGATGGAATTTCAAATCTTAACAAACTTCTAAATCTTCTACCAATGATTTGAATGGATGACTTCTTTTGTTTGTTCAACTAAAATAGTTGCATTTAGAGTCTAATTTCTCCTTTTGTTATTCCTGACTTTGTATATATCTGACGATAAAGAAGAGCATAGTGCTCGCATTGATATGTATATGAATTTTTTGCAATTTGCAAAGCGTCAAATCTTGTAACATTAAGAACATCTAAGCTCAAATATTCTCACACTGTCACACACTGATCAGCCCCGCAGGATTCAAGCTGCATAGCCGAAGAATCTTCACTCTTCTCAGAGTTATTCCATCTTAACCGATTAACTGTTGACGCTTGAGTGGATCGAACTTGACAACAAGAGCTGGCTGTTTTTAGCTCTGGGATGCTTCCATCTTCGGTTTTTGCAGTGGAAAGACTTCACGGTTCGATGACTCCATTTTCCATCCCAACTGCAAGAAGCCTTTGCAAGCTTTAGCTCTCTAAGTAGATCTATAAATAAATCAATCAGAATAAAGAAGAACGAGTCAAGTAGTCTATCCTCTCAACTTCATGTTTTATATACAGTAAATACTTGATCTTGGCTGCATTCGAATCCTTAAAAGGCAAAAGACGAGTGGTGAAGTTTTTTCCCCCAAGCCTCGGAGAAATGCTAGTTAGACTGAATTGCATCCCACCTTACCTCACATTTATCTCTAAAACGACTACAACTACTAGCCAACATTGTAAAATTCTTAGTGATCGACAAGCCTAACAAATTAAAAATGAAAAAGGTCCGCTGGCATCCATCTTGCTTGTCGGCCATTTTGCGAACTGTACGTCCAATCGTCCTATAGCTTTCCATTGTCAAGCATTGCTTCCCATTTGGATCAAACTAAAACAAGGAATTAAGAAACATAGAGATGATACAACATAGAGAAATATTGTGGGATTTCTGTCTCATAAAAGTGGCTGGAATAGGTCAATCATTGAGTTACATTTCGAATTGTTGAATCGTGTTATCCAACGGTTTAAGCTGTTAGAGAGGGAAAACATCATATATAAAATCAGATATATGCACAATTTTTACAAATGACTAGTGACAAGATTTGAACACCTGACTGTTTGAGATGTAACACCACATCATCTAAAGTTTAAGTTATTAAAGATGTGATATTTTTTAGCCGAATCAGAACACTAGAGCAACTCTCACCGTAACCCGTGGTCTGGGATTTAAGAATTTTCCAGCACAAAAGAACTTGCACCAGTTTCTGTCTGCCTCAACCAGTTCGTTTATGTAGTCTGATAAATTTGGAAACGTGAAAATTTGTCAGCCTTGAATTCGGTCCAACTTCAAATATTGTCGTTTAAACTAGCCCAAAAACAATTTACACTAGTATCAGCACTAAGTAATTGTCAAGTCAACTTTTGTGATTTTTTCATTTCTATGTAAGTATGAATGTAACATGAATAATAAGAAGGTACAGAGGAAACTTCATCTCTGTGATGCAGGGGAGCAAAGCCAATTTTGGAAATAACTGGAATTGTTGATTTTTCCTTGAATTTTCTGCTCTAAAGCTCGTAGCAGCACCAATCATGTCAAGAAGATCATTGTCCTATCCCATGCCGGTTTCTTATTAGATTTTGCATTCAATCGAATGCACCGGTAAAAAGATTCACTTCGCCAACTCCAAATTTATCACCAACAAGGCTTTTTATTGTTGTAACCAGCTTGAGAAAAAAGGTACACCTTTTATAATTTGTATCTATTGTGTATTGGAGTTTCATCTTACTAAGCCTAACACTTCAGAGGATTACCCATCCTTAATATGTTGGTTATTGTTTTCATATTTATGCAGTATCGGGTTCTACCATCAACGTGCCATCGCAAGATAGTAGCTCATTTAAAACATCAATCTTGAATCCAGTACCTCAATTGCACTTTATACATCTCAAATTGCTCATTTGAGCTTCTTGAACTCCGATGATACCATATTAAGTCCTGTGGTTCCATCTTTTTTACGTCTAATCTTGTCAAGAAGAGTACGACAATCATTACTGTTTTATATATTTAAGCGATAAGGGATTTTACCCTTAACGTTATCCTATCTATGTATCCTATCTAATATAACTCTTTCTATATATATATAAGTTTGCAAGCAGGTATTTTGTTAAATTACTAACTTATTTACACTTCAAATTTTTAACTTCTAGCTTGAACAGAAGATTGAGCTTCTTGATTAGCCACAGATGATTCATTCACTAATATATCTATTCTGTATTCTTTCTTGGATTCTTCTACAACTCCATTTGGGTCTAGAATCTTAAATTTTGCACATGAAGCAAGCTCATTAATGGCTTCCTCAATATTTTCCACACAGACAGCAATATCAATTAGCAGTGATGCTACTCCGGCAACTGGTATTGCTTGCAGAAGATAACCATTGGACTTCAGTAAAGGTTTTTGGTTTTTCAACTCGATTTTCAGGTTCTCGACTCGCAGATTAGGAGATAATGGCTTGGTCATGGTTTCAATAGCCCTGGCCAGTTGTTTTAGTGCTTTCCCAGATTCTGAACTCATTTCTGAAAGTGCCTCTTGAACGATCTCATTGATCTCTTCTGGTACCTGCATCAGAAGAAAAAACTATATCAATTGATCTGTATGATTAATCAATTCACAATATTGATACATTGTACTATACAATATGATGGACAAGATACAGAGCACACTAATGAACGTTCTCGATAAATGAGTATTAATATTATTAATTTTTCTAGCTGCCATCTTTTTGGTGCCATCAGAAAAACATTTGGAATGGACTTATGGTTGCCTTGTATGGACGATTATGCAGCTATAACCTAATTTTTGTCGTAAAAGGTTATATTTTATCAAATTTCTTGGAATTGGGATTAATAACAAGACTCAATGATCAGTTGGAAGGGATTGTAATTTACTTGAATTCTGGAGTTCAGGTAGCCTCTGAGGGCTTCAAGCCTGGAGGCACACTGCCTTGTCAAATTTCCGATTTTGAAATATTGTTCCCATGGATGACTATACGCGAACTGTCCATGCCTCGGTTCCCAACTAGCAAAATTTGCCTGCCAATAAAAATCAGTCAAAATCACTGATATTAGTATGAACATATTTGTTTGTATGTAAACGAGTAAAGGAGAAAGGTTTACCTACCAAGGTTTCTTCGTTGTTTTTAGAATCAAGAACACTGCTCAAGCCAGATAAAAACGATCCATTATTTTGAGATTTTGTCACTGATGATGATTTATTAGAAAACTCATCTGCAAATGCTGCAAGATAACAAAAATTTATTTGTGAAGTATATTTTTAAAATTGTATAATGAACAAGATTTTAACTTCTCTTTTGGATCTCCATTAACATCATCTAGTACTGTAAATGGTGAAAGTTTTACCTTCCAAGAAATTCCCAAGGTTCTCTATGTTTTGAGCGACAAGTTTGTGAAGATCTTCACCAGCCCAAACTGGACAAACGAGAATGGATACAAGCAAGGAAGTGGATGCACCGACGAAAATGGTTAATAGCCTCATACAGGCCAACTTGAATATTTCATTAGTTCTAATACCAGTTATCGATACTAGACAGAATGTCAGTATGAATATTAGCATCCCATAGTCGTAACTGGCCTTCACTTTTGGAAGGAATCGTATGAATGTTGATGCCACAGCTGCAAAATACAAATACATCAGTCAGCAAAGTCATGAGAAATAAGATTAATGCTAATATTGTAAATTTTTTTCGCGTGTTTTTTAAAAAAAATAGACTTCTTATTAACATACATATATATATACCATGAACGAAGACGAACATTCCAATTAATATTGGTTCGACGCGTTTTCTAGGTATACTAGCTAAGTGAAGTGCTCCAAGAGCAAGAGCACTAGCAACCAGGGTTGCCAATCCTCTATTCAGGCATTTTCCTACAGTTGCACCTGAAAAGAATGTGAAGTCAACGTACTTTCAATAAGGACGATTAGGCTTGACTAATAAGATAGAAACGTTGTTTTAACCAGGATGAGCACGTTTGGAAACAAATGTTTAGCAATATTTAAGGTCTGAAAATTATACTATGAAATTGCATAGTTTTTAGCAACTTACCAACTGAGAATTCAAAGACAAGCAATACTGTGATTATAGCCCACATTGCTGATATACCAAAACTTTTGTACAGAGGCTGCAAGTAATATAAAAGTGAAACTAAGGTAAGTGCAAATCCAACTTTCAGTGAATGAATCACTCTTCTTGGATCTTCTTGTGCAATTTTTTTGACATGTCTAGTGATTTTAGCCATTTCGAGCAAGAAAAAGGTCTTTATTTCCTGATTTTTGGATTCGAATTCCATTGCATATAGGCGAAACTAAAGTGAATAGTAAATAGGCTTGTGGAGTAAGTACACTGGTTACTGATTTATATAAGAAGAGACTGAATATCAAAAAGAAGAAAAAGAATATATTCATTTTTTCTCACAAGAATAAGGCCTTTTTGTACAATGCAGGTATTTCAAAGTTCACGAAAAGAAGGGGTTGCAATTGAGTGATGACTAAAGTAGGTGCTAAAATCATATTATACTGGCATCCGTTGTTGGGATGGGTACGCTTTCTTTTAGACAGTGGGAGCACTAGATGACTTATTTGTGTTGTACGGATTAATAGCCGAATAGCTGGACCAAATCCATCTATTGCACATGTAGTTTAATCATGGAGGTTAGCATATTTAGTGCCTGTTTCGTTTAAGTTAAAATTAGATTTTAGTAGATTTTTATGAATCCTATAAAATATATGATTGAAAATAAATTTTAGAAAAATGAGGGTCAAACGGGGACTTAATGTGTGCGAAATTTTCCAAACATATATATATATATATATATATATATATATATAGTTCATATAATATATCCTGTGTTCGTATTACATGTGTCCACAACTTGTGTCCTTGTTATCATACCATGACTTTTTTGACATTTTATTCCAAGCAATTTGCACTTTAAGTGGATGTTAGTATGCAATACTTATAATTCATTTGACAAGATTTCTACTTTTACTTCAGCATAGTAAAATAAATTCTTGAGGAAGTTACTTTACGTTAGTTTTTTTTTAAAGTTCTTGACTAAACACTTCAAAAACGATTTTAATCATATTCAAAAATAGCTTCTCAATCTCATAAACAACTTTTGACTTTTCAAAAACTCTTTCAAATGTGCCCTTAATGTGATTGGCTAATGTAATTAATGAGATTTTAATTTTTTTAATAATTTCTGTTAACACTTAATTCTTCCTACCAAAAGCATCGTGAATTCTCATGATCAAGCAATTGGATGAAAATATGCCCCTGTTTGACAATCATTTTTATAAAACTCTTTTTTTTTATCAAATTAATTTTTTACCAAATATTTTCACAATAAAATATTTTGCATGTAAATTCAATTTTTTTTTTCTATTTTTTGGCCACGCATTTTCTAGAAAATTACTATTTTAAAACTCATTTTTTCCAAACAAAAAAAAAAAAAAATTCTTTTTAATGGTTGTCAAATAGGGGCTATATTAAGGACGTGTTAAAAAATTCAGCAGCATTGAACACACTTAACCCGACAATAAATACTAAACTTTTTTTTTTCTTTTTAATATTGTTCAAATAACATGGTATCATCTGTCAAAACAAGCCATAAAAGATTTACTATCAAATTAAGGGATGTGCTATGCGTACATAATTGACACAATAATGGTGTCCATAATGTACACATGGCGGCTCCCTGTTGGGGGTCGCCTGACGCGACAGGCAACCCTCCAATAGGGGGCCAACATGTGTCCATTATGTACACTTAGTATTTTTCTCAAATTAATCACTTTACAATTGACATGACGCATGTGGTTTAACATGTCTCATATAGAATAATTCCCTGCGTATAGAGAATTATTTGCTGAGTATGGTGCAATTTTTTTTTGTTTGTTTTGGCAAAAACCAATGAAATTCTGCTATGTGTTTTCTGTGAAAAAATTCCGTGAAAGTATTCTGCATGCCCTTTGCAGCCTATCTTTTTAATTCCCAGCATATCTAGTATGGAATATTTAGATAAATTGAACTTGNGAGTATGGTGCAATTTTTTTTTGTTTGTTTTGGCAAAAACCAATGAAATTCTGCTATGTGTTTTCTGTGAAAAAATTCCGTGAAAGTATTCTGCATGCCCTTTGCAGCCTATGTTTTTAATTCCCAGCATATCTAGTATGGAATATTTAGATAAATTGAACTTGTGAAAAAGACTAAAAATACTTAAAAATAATTGTGACACACCTCAATGAGTGTAAAAATGTAAACACACAGAATTTACAAATAACATTTTTACTCTTTGCTGATTCAGATAAAATTATTACTAGAAATTTCATGTTTTAACAATGAAAATTTTTGTCTTGAGAACTGTGTCGATTACTCCTTTTCGACAAACAATCACACAAAGACTTCTTCCAAACGTGAAGTTTGGATTAATCTGAAATTTTACCTGTGCTCTCAAACTGACAGTCTATGCTACCAACCCTAGATACCCATTTTCATACAAGCTTAAAATAAGCACAAAAGGTAACTTTCTTACAAGTTAGAGGAGCCACAAATTATATGGACCAAATTCCATACAAATGTAGGTTCCACAACTTAGCCCCTATTTGTCTCCCATTATAGAGCTCAAGAACTTGACTCTATGTAAGCAGCTCTATATTGAGTTTTACAATACATTTTAGGGCTTGTTTGTCTTCCATTATTGAGAGAAAAATTGAGTAATGAATAGTATTTTTTAGAGAATGTGTGGTTAAAATTTAAAGAAACTTTATTGCTTTGTATGTAAAATATTTTATTTTATGAATGTGTGGTGGAGAATTGATACTGTAGCAAATAATTTAATTTTTAAAGGATGACAAACACACCCTTAATTACAAGACAAAATGAGTTGAGAAATATATCCAAAATCATAGAGGCGGCTAAGGGATTTTACTCTGAATTTTACTTGAAGCTTGTTTCTGTTTGAAAATATCGAGTCATTCCAACAACGTCCGTGGATACATCATATAGCATATATCCGCCACCACGAAAATCGTTTGGCTGGCAACGTGTCTAATTAAAGAAGCATTTTGTGTTAAATCTTGAATTAACATGCAAATACTATGAAATCTTGAATAGCTATGTGTGAATTTGATAGTATGTAAGTCTATCCCGTAACTTAAGACTCTTTAAGAACCACACATAACATGAAGATCGAATTATATAATCTTAAGGTAAAGGAAAAAAAGAAAATCCTTTTTGCTTATACTCAATAAGCAATTATACAAAGAATCCAGCTTTTTTTCAAGTATGCTTGTACAAAAATAAACGGACTGAATTTCATATGATGTAGCCATTTTCATTCAATATCTCATTGCTAGCTAACCTTTCTTTTGTCCATAAATCAGATAAACAATATTACGTATTTGATACGTTGGAATAAATGAAATTGAATGTGATTAAGAAACAATTCGCGTAAAATATTTGTTCGTCATCTTTTTCAATTCCATCATGTCCTCGCTATCAAAATGTCATTCAAGTATGATAGGAAAGGACAATAAAAACGATTAAATAGTTGCTAACATTTAAAATAGTTTTTACATGGAAAATGAGTTTCGAAATAGTAATTTTTTTTTGGAGAATGTGTGGTTAAGAAATATGAATTTTTTTGGATTTACGTGCAATTATTTTATTGTTAGAAAATGTAATTGAAAATGAGTTTATTAAAAAAAAAAAAAGAAGAGTTTTTGGAGAAATAAATTTTCTTTAATTCATAAAACATGTTGTCGAGAAGTGTAAACTGTTAGAAAAACATCAAATTCAGTTATTTAAAATTTAAATGTTATCTTCAACATACTTTTTGTTAGGGAAAATTTTTCACATTAATTAAAACATGAAAAATAATAATCAAGATATATATAGAACTGTTTGAACTATTTCTCTTAACTAAGTTGTCCTTATAAGTTGACTACTTCTTTTTCTTCATCAAAAGTCGATCCTATCAATTTTCATAAACGGAAAGTCTTATTATTAATATTTGAGATTTCATCTTGAAAGGTCAATCTTGTCAAGAATATTAGCTCAAACCCTTATATGTTACTAGCAATTTTCTCCCATATCTCTTGTTACCCTCCGCTATTACACTTTGACTAATTCAAACTAAATAAAATCTATCTGAAGTATGACCACAATCCACCCCGTTTGATTTTGATAAAAATATAATTTTTAGCAGATTTTGAAAAACGTTAATGAAATGTATGATTCAAAAATTGATAAAAGCGATAAGTCCCGAGAAATGTGTTATTAAAAATAAGTTCGATAAAAAGATGAGTTGATGTTTCGTTATCAACTATTTAATGGATAATGTTGGGCATTTAAAGAACTAAACGAGACATCTCTAAACGTTTAAACTTTAATGACATATTTACTATAGTAAACTAAACAATATTCAACGAAAGAAATCAAAATAAAATCTCCGTTTATTATAATATTAATTAACGTATAATTATACTACATATATTTCAAAGCTTTTCTCATTCAAACTTGCACGTAAATTAGCCGCTTTCTCTGACCATTTTTTCTTTGAAAAATACCACCTCTCTCTCTCTCTCTCTCTCTCTCTCTATATATATATATATATCTATATATATATCTCTCTCTCTCTCTATATATAT